>JAWPHD010011152.1:0-86551 GCA_037043455.1 Cyrtodaria siliqua
CCTATTCTAAAATATATTTAAAATAAGAAAATTAGTTAAGATACAAAAGTTAATACTTAGAAATTTTGTTCAGTGTACATACAGAAATACACCCCAGATTTCAGACTGTATCCATGAAATCCTAAGAAAGTGCCAAAAGCGAGTGTTGATACTACTGATATTATTGAGACTGTGTCTCTTTTTCTTCTTTTTTTTCAGTCGAAATCCAACACATAAACACAGACAAAACTTTACAGAACCCTGATGAAAAACTTGCCCTGCTGTGGCTGGCAAAAATGTGCAGAACCTGAGTGTACCTGGATGGACGAGAAAACATAATACACCCAATTTCTTCATATTTAGATTTGTGTAACAAACTAATTTCCCACTATATCTCATAATATTCATACAGTACTAAGTTTACACATCTTGCAATCTCTTGAAAAACATTTTCTATTTCTAGAGCATAATTATAAACGGTCAATAAAGCCACATTTTTTGTATTCTTTAATCTTTATTTTCAATAAAACTCATTCTTGTTCAGACTCTGGAAAATTACATTTTAGAAAGAAATGTCAGCTGCTCATTCATCCAAAATGTAGAAGTTCTACATCATCAAT
This sequence comes from Cyrtodaria siliqua, assembly GCA_037043455.1. Classification (NCBI taxonomy): domain Eukaryota; kingdom Metazoa; phylum Mollusca; class Bivalvia; order Adapedonta; family Hiatellidae; genus Cyrtodaria; species Cyrtodaria siliqua. The sequence goes on from JAWPHD010011152.1 coordinate 600, forward strand.
AATGTAATATTATTTTTATCACAATCAGATCTTTTTTGTGTATCTGTATCTAAATAATTGAAAAATGGAGTACAATATAAAACAAACAAGAGGTCAATGACCTTGAAGCTCTACAGATTGATTTTGATTTCAGGAAGTAGTCGCTACAGACTTGTTTTTTGAAAATCTATTTTTAACCGTGGCGGCCATCTTGAATTTCCGGCCGACCTGAAATTTTGCTAGGATCAATTAGACATTAAGAGCAACATTCCTGTGAAGTTTCATGAAAATCCGTCAAGTTGTTTCAGAGGAGTAGTCGCTACAAGTTTTCATTATATAACTCTATGTAAACAAAGATGGCCGCTGGTAGCCATGTTTAACGTCAAATCAAAACGATTTTCGACAAGGACCAACACCATGTCATACTGATCATTTTAGAAAAAGTCCCATATCAATATCTCTTATAGTTTTGAAGAAGTAGTTGCTACAAACTTATTTATTTTAAATCTATTTTTAGCTGTGGCGGCCATCTTGAATTTCCGGCTGACCTGAAATTTTTCTAGGATCAACTAGACATCAAGAGCAACATTCCTGTGAAGTTTCATGAACATCCGTCAAGTAGTTTCAGAGGAGTAGTCGCTACAAGTTTTTACTATATAACTCTATGTAACCAAAGATGGCCACTGGCAGCCATGTTTAACGTCGAATCAAAATAATTTTCCACAAGGATCAACATCATGTCATGCTGATCATTTTAGAAAAAGTCCCATATCAATATCACTTATAGTTTTCAAGAAGTAGTCGCTACAAACTTATTTTTTAAAAATCTATTTTTAGCTGTGACGGCCATCTTGAATTTCTGGCAGATCTGAACTTTTGCTAGGATCAATTAGACATCAAGAGCAACATTCCTGTAAAGTTTCATGACAATCCGTCAAGTAGTTTCAGAGGAGTAGTCGCTACAAGTTTTTACTATATAACTCTATGTAAACAAAGATGGGCAGCCATGTTTAACGTTGAATCAAAATGATTATTGACAAGGATCAACACCATGTCATGCTGATCATTTTAGAAAAAGTCCCATGTCAATATCACTTATAGTTTTCAAGAAGTAGTCGCTACAAACTTGTATTTTAAAACTCTATTTTTAGCTTTGGCGGCCATCTTGGATTTCACATCATAAGAATTTTTGCTAGGATCAACTAGACTTTATGGGCAACATTTCTGTAAAGTTTCATGAATATCCATCCAGTAGTTTCAGAGGAGTTGTCGCTACAAATAAAAGTTTACGGACAGACAGACGGACAGACTGACGCCGCACCACGGCATAAGCTCTGCTGATCTCTGATCAGTAGAGCTAAAAATATCAATAAAGATAAGATAAAATAATTGTGTGTTATCTGACTGTCAGTGAACTCCTGAATATTTTTTTCTCTATAAACCTTGAGGGCATTGCAATTCAAAAATGGGGAGGGCTTATAAGAGTACTAGTAGCATTAGTTGCAGAACAGTTTAAATATACTCTGATCCCAACAACATACCAGTTGTATTTAATTACTCACTGGACTTCATTAGATGTTCTGCGCTATGGAATATATAAATTTGTGTTACCACATGAAGATTAAGAAGTATGGAACGCGAAAAACAGGGCTGGATTATTCTATCAAATTGAAGAAAACAATGAAAATGACAGATTCTGCGTGCGACTTTTGTACTGTGTTTTAATTATTTGGACTACCATAATGAATATATATGGATCTATAAGCCTTAGGTGGAGAACAATAGCAAAACACAGTCATTATGACAAACAAGCAGTTAACAATAGCAAAATACAGTCATCAGACCATCAAAACAGTCATCAGACCATCAAAACACAGTCATCAGACCATCAAAACACAGACATGAGATGAGCAGTGAACATTAGCAAAACACAGTCATCAGACCATCAAAACACAGTCATTAGATCATCAAAACAGTCATCAGACCACCAAAACACAGTCATTAGATCATCAAAACACAGTCATCAGACAATCAATACACAGACATCAGACCATCAAAACACAGTCATCAGACCATCAATACACAGTCATCAGACCATCAATACACAGACATCAGACCATCAAAACACAGTCATCAGACCATCAATACACAGACATCAGACCATCAAAACACAGACATCAGACCATCAAAACACAGTCATCAGACCATCAATACACAGACATCAGACCATCAAAACACAGTCATCAGATCATCAAAACACAGTCATCAGATCATCAAAACACAGTCATCAGATCATCAAAACAGTCATCAGACCATCAATACACAGTCATCAGACCATCAATACACAGTCATCAGACCATCAAAACACAGTCATCAGACCATCAAAACAGTCATCAGACCATCAATACACAGACATCAGACCATCAAAACACAGTCATCAGATCATCAAAACAGTCATCAGACCATCAATACACAGACATCAGACCATCAAAACACAGTCATCAGATCATCAAAACACAGTCATCAGATCATCAAAACACAGTCATCAGATCATCAAAACAGTCATCAGACCATCAATACACAGTCATCAGACCATCAATACACAGTCATCAGACCATCAAAACACAGTCATCAGACCATCAAAACAGTCATCAGACCATCAATACACAGACATCAGACCATCAAAACACAGTCATCAGATCATCAAAACAGTCATCAGACCATCAATACACAGACATCAGACCATCAAAACACAGTCATCAGATCATCAAAACACAGTCATCAGATCATCAAAACAGTCATCAGACCACCAAAACACAGTCATCAGACCATCAATACACAGACATCAGACCATCAAAACACAGTCATCAGACCATCAATACACATACATCAGACCATCAATACACAGACATCAGACCATCAAAACACAGACATCAGACCATCAAAACACAGTCATCAGACCATCAATACACAGACATCAGACCATCAAAACACAGTCATCAGACCATCAATACACAGACATCAGACCATCAATAAACAGACATCAGACCATCAAAACACAGACATCAGACCATCAAAACACAGTCATTAGACCATCAATACACAGACATCAGACCATCAAAACACAGTCATCAGATCATCAAAACAGTCATCAGACCACCAAAACACAGTCATCAGACCATCAATACACAGATATCAGACCATTAAAACACAGTCATCAGACCATCAATACACAGTCATCAGACCATTAAAACACAGTCACTAGACCATCAAAATGCAGTCATCAGACCATCAATACACAGTCATCAGACCATTAAAACACAGTCATCAGACAAGCAGTTAACATTAGCAAAACACAGCCATCAGACTATCAAGACCAGTAGTGAGCAGTAGCAAAGCAGCACTTCTGTAAACAGTAATTTCTAAAAACACAACGATAATGTACGTACAGCAACCATCCCAAAAATATGACGATAATGGATGCAGAAAACTTTAAGACTAAAATAAGTATTATGAATTAGTTTCTAGCATGGCTTAGGAATCATTGCAATACAACACACTGCAAATTAATAGGTTGCATTCAACGTCTTCACGCAACAATAACGGACACTACCGGTAATTGACATTAAATGGTGGAAACAGTCTTTGGTATCTGAGAACTGTCAGGCCCCACCCGGCCACCATACCATACTGGCATTGATTGGGTACAATTAAAACCCACTGGAAACATTTCTTCAAAATGTATTAAATACAGATTGATGGTCAAACAAGGGAGAAGTAGCAAATGCAGGCTGATAATAACATAAACAGGTAGTCAGGTATCAGCAGGTAGTCAGGTACCCATAATTACATCAGCAGGTTGTCAGGTACCCATAATTACATCAGCAGGTAGTTATGTAAATATAGATATAAAAATCGAACAGGAAAAGCAGCATTCAAGGACGACAGTCAACCACACAGAAACAAAGAACACATTTAAAGATGAATAAAAGACCAAATAAGACATCACAAACACAAAAGGGTTGACAATAGGGCTACCGCCTTGGAACTGTCAGTGGCAAAAAAGTAGGTGGTTTAAACTAGGTTCTAGGGTGCACCAAACCTCACACTTTCCCTACCGTCAACCCAATAAAACGGGACAGTGTAAATAAAGAAATTGCCGCCATGAACTATTCTCTTACCAACAAGGCAGCATTAATAGACAATATAAGTAAAACAGTGTGTGTGTGTGTTGTTCTGAGGTTTATAGTCCCTCCACCAACAAACACGACAGGGTAGCCCTGCCGCGATGGGCACAATAAAGTCTGGACTGTTCTAGTTGAAGTGTGTTGGTTGATCTGGTGCTGCTGTGTTGCTGTGTCGTCGTCTCCCTTGATTGTATGTTGGTGGTTGTCGCTCTCGCTCTGTGGTTGTCGCTGTGGCGGTGAAGTGGGGGATCTGGAACGACGTCTAGGTGGTGCTGTCTACGCTAATGGACGATCCCCTTTAGGGCCACACCCATCACAGTATGACCCCTGCGCCGCACACACAGCCCGATGGCCCTCTTCCATCTTCGGTTTGCTGTCCTTCTGACGTCAGCCGTCCGCTGTGGCGGTACACACTCGACTTCGGGCGTCTGACTTCAAACTGCCAACTTCAGTGTGGCCATCAGGTGATGTGTGCTGTGATGGGACGCAGGAGACATCTTCACTCTCGGTCAAATGACACTCAAGTCTACTGAACTGTTAATTCTGCGAATAAAGTGATCATACCGGTAATGTATATATAGGGCTGACAAGGCCCTACACACACATCCTGAGTGTCATCAGTGCCCACTCTGCGATGTGCACGCGGTGAAGATGTATAAGTAAAACACAAAGATACTCCTGTATATATAAATAAAAATAAAAAAAACAATAGCCTAGAAAGCCACAAAGAAGGTACTCTGACTTGGCAGAAGCCAGAGCAACAAGAGAATAAACCATTGAGGGCACGACATTACATCAGCAGGTAGTTATGTAACCCTAATTACATCAACAGGTTATTATGTAACCCTAATTACATCAGCAGGTTGTCAGATACTCCTAATTACATCAGAAGGTAGTTATCTAATTACATCAGCAGGTTGTCAGTTATCCCTAATTACAGGTAGTTATGTAACCCTAATTACATCAGCAGGTTATCAGTTACCCCTAATTACATAAGCAGGTAGTTATGTAACCCTAATTACATCATAAGGTTGTCAGTTACCCCTAATTACATCAGCAGGTTGACAGTTACCCCTTATTACATCAGCAGGTAGTTATGTAACTGTAATTATATCAGCAGGTTGTCAGTTACCCCTAATTACATCAGCAGGTAGTTATGTAACCCTAATTACATCAGCAGGTAGTGAGGTACCCCTTTATTACATCAGCAGGTTGTCAGGTACTACTTATTACATCAACATGTAGTTTTGTAACCCAAATTACATCAGCAGGTAGTTATGTAACCCTAATTACATCAGCAGGTTGTCAGTTACCCCTAATTACATCAGCAGGGCGTCAGATGACCCTAATTAACATGTCGCCAGTTCATTTATCCATTTCAACCAATCAAACCAGAACGATACCTCCGACAAACAACAGCACGTGTATAAAGCATGTGCAACTATGTTATATAAACTACTGTCAATATACTCCGACATCAACAATAGGGGGAAGATATCTAAGTACTGGCGACATGTCAATTACATCAGCAGGTAGTTAAGTAACCCTAATTCCATCAGCAGGTTGTCAGATACCCCTAATTACATCAGTGTTAGTCAGGTAACCCTAAATACATCAGCAGGTAGTCAGGTATACCTAATTACATAAGCAGGCAGTCATGAAACCCTATTTCCATCAGCAATTTGTCAGATACCCCTAATTACATCAGTGTTAGTCAGGTAACCCTTAATACATCGGCAGGTAGTCGGGTAACCCTAATTACATCAGTAGCTAGTCAGGTATACCTAATTACATCAGCAGGTAGTTATGTAACCCTAATTACATCAGCAGGTTGTCAGATACCCCTAATTTACATTAGCATTAGATAGGTAACCAAAATTACATCAGCAGGGAGTCAGGTAACCCTAATTACATCAGCAGGTTGTCAGGTATCCCTAATTACATCGACAGTTAGTTATGTAACCCTAATTATGTCAACAGTTAGTCTTGTACCACTTATTACATCAGCAGGTAGTCAGGTACCACTTATTACATCAACATGTAGTTAGGTACCAGCAGGTAGTCATGTACCCCTAATTACATCAGCAGGTTATCAGGTACCCCTAACTATATCAGTAGGTTGTCAGGTAGCCCTAATTACATAATCAGGTAGACAGGTACCCCTAATTACATCAGCAGGTAGACAGGTTACCCATTATTACATCAGCAGGTAGTCAGGTACCCCTAATTACATCAGCAGATAGCCAGGTGCCCCTAATTACATCAGCAGGTAGTCAGGAACCACTTATTTCATCAGCAGGTAGTCAGGTACCCCGTATTGCATCAGAAGGCAGTCAGGTACCCCTAATTACATCAGCAGGTAGTCAGGTACCCCCAATTACACCAGCAGGTAGTCAGGTATCACTTATTACATCAGCAGGTAGTCATGTCCCACTTATTACATCAGCAGGTAGTCAGGTACCCCTACTTACATCAGTGGGTAGTCAGATACCAGCAGGTAGTCAGGTATCCCTAATTACATCAGAAGGTAGTCAGGTACCAGCAAGTAGGCAGACCCCTAATCACATCAGCAGATAGTCAGGTATCCCTAAGTACATCAGCAGGTAGTCATGTACCACTGATTAATCAGCAGGTAGTGTCGATACCCCTCATTACATCAGCAGGTAGTCAGGTACCAGCAGGTAGTCAGGTACCCCTTATTGCATCAGTAGGTAGTCAGGTACCAGTAGGTAGTCAGGTACCAGCATGTAGTCAGGTACCCATATTGCACCAGCAGGTAGTAAGGTACCAGCAGGTAGTCAGGTATCCCTTATTGCATCAGAAGGTACAAAGGTACCCTTTATTGCATCTGCAGGTAATCAGGTATTCCTAATTACATCAGCAGGTAATTAGGTACCAGCAGGTAGTCAGGTACTCCTTATTGTACCAGAAGGTAGTCAGGTACCCCTAATTTCATCAGCAGGTAGTCAGGTATATATTATTGCATCAGAAGGTAGTCAGGTATCCTTTATTACATCAGCAGGTAGTCAGGTACTCCTAAGTACATCAGCAGGTAGTTAGGTACCATCAGGTAGTCAGGTACTTCTTATTGCACCAGAAGGTAGTCGGGTACCCCTAATTACATCATCAGGTAGTCAGGTACCCCTAATTGCATCCGCAGGTAATCAGGTACCGCTAACTGTATCAGCAGGTAGTCAGGTACCCCTTGTTACATCAGCAGATAGTCAGGTACCCCTAATTGCATCCGCATGTAATCGGGTACCACTAATTGCATCAGCAGGTAGTCAGGTACCCCTTGTTACATCAGCAGATAGTCAGGTACCCCTAATTGCATCCGCATGTAATCGGGTACCCCTAATTGCATCAGCAGGTAGTCAGGTACCAGCAGAAAGTCATTTACCCCTGACTTTGACTCTGACATCAAGTGGAGTGGTTATATATTACAGCTAGACTGCCAACCAATTTTTCCAATAAATGAAGGCACAAATATGATCCAAATCAATTGCTGACCAATGTATCATGCAGATGACAACTTACTGACAATTATATAGTAATCTACCATAAAAGCGCTGCTCCAGCACTTCAGATCAATGAACTTCAAACATATGCAACTGACTGGTCATCGATATTGAACAGCCTAGAAGTACCCACAAGAGACTGCCAGATAGAGAACAGTCTAGAAATACCCACAAAAGACTGTCAGAGAGAGAACAGTCTAGAAATACCCACAAGAGACTGCCAGATAGAGAACAGCCTAGAAGTACCCACAAGAGACTGCCAGATAGAGAACAGTCTAGAAGTACCCACAAGAGACTGCCAGATAGAGAACAGCCTAGAAGTACCCACAAGAGACTGCCAGAGAGAGAACAGCCTAGAAGTACCCACAAGAGACTGCCAGATAGAGAACAGTCTAGTAATACCCACAAAAGACTGCCAGAGAGAGAACAGTCTTGAAATACCCACAAGAGACTGCCAGAGAGAGAACAGCCTAGAAGTACCCACAAGAGACTGCCAGATAGAGAACAGTTTAGAAATACCCCCAAAAGACTGCCAGAGAGAGAACAGTCTAGAAATACCCACAAGAGACTGCCAAAGAGAGAACAGTCTAGAAATACCCACAAGAGCCTGCCAGAGAGAGAGAACAGTCTAGAAATTAACCACAAGAGACTGCCAGAGAGCTGTCTAGAAATACACACAAGCGACTGCCAGAGAGAAATATTCTCCAGATTGGGTACATTGGTATCAATAGGATGAAAATGTGTTACAAATATCACTTCCCTACAATTATTATGCCCCCGAATGGTGGCATATATAGTGGTTGCACCATCCGTCAATCCGTCTGTCCAGCCGGCCGTTCGTCTTGTAAATAACTCGGACAATAATGGATCATGCAGTGCTCTAGATAAGACGGGTATCTGCGTAATTACGAATATTTTATCATCAAAATCGCATTAAAAATAAAATAAATGCGTACAAAAACGCATTAAAAAATCGTCATTAAGTATTGAGAACCAAATAACCGCGTACCCAATCATACTCAATACTTATTGAAGTCTGAAGTACTGAATGACAATCAAGTACCTCCAGCAATTACTAGTCAATGCTTGCAAGAAAAATAGAAATGTGTCCATGGGACACGGAAGCCCCCAGTGAAAACAATCAGTGTAAAACATAAAATTTGACAAAAAAGGGGCCGTAACTATGGTAATACTGGGTCGATTTTGATGCCTAAATGATATGCACGTTTTGAGGTAAGCATCCTGTAAAGTTAGAAAAGAAATGGAGGAAAACTGTGGGAGGAGATATACACACAAAATATTTTCAAGTAAAATTTGACGAAAAAAGGGTAATAAGTCCGGTAATACTGGGTCGATTTTGACGCCGAAACGATATGCACATCTTGACATCAGAGTAAGCATCCTGTAAAGTTTCAAAGCAATAGGTTAAAAAGTGTGGGAGGAGATAGACACACAATATATTTTCACGTAAAATTTGGCAAAAAAGGGGCCATTACTACGGTAATACTAGGTTGATTTTGATGCCTAAACGGCATGCACATCTTGACATCATAGGTATGCATCCTGTAAAGTTTCGAAGCAATCGGTTGAAAACTGTGGGAGGAGATAGACACACAAACTTTTCGGAATGGACAAAAGGAATGACGGACGGAAGGAAGTACGGAATGACAGACGGACAGACATGGCTAACGCTATATGCCCACTCACCATTCGGTGGTTTGGGCATAAAAAAGAAGTTGACTGTTTAAAACAAATTAATGCCGTTTAAAAAAGACAGACAGCTATAATGAATATATATAAGCGGAAGAGGAAATACGTTTTGTTTTATGGTAATGACTAAGAGTAAACATTTTACATTAGTGTTTTTTTCAAAACTTGTTTTAAGAATACACATTAGTAAATGTAAATTTGCAATACAATTTTTTCATGCGTACAATATGCATTGTGATGAAAACTTATCTGGAGCACTGTGGATGGATTTTCAAATAACATTGCATAAAGGCTCACCACAATAAGACGCCGTGTCGCGCGCAAAGTCCAGGTCCGTGGCTCCAAGGTCAAGGTCACACTAAGAGATGACAAAGGTCAAAAAGTACTTTCGTGTCCGGCAAATAACTCTGACATTCATGGAGGGATTTTCAAATAACCTGGCACGAGTATTCACCCCAATAAGAGGATGTGTCACATGCAAATTCCAGGTCCATAGCTTCAAGGTAAAGGTCACACTTAGAGGTCTAAGGTCAAAAATGAGTACTTTCATGTCCATATTTAGTGTCCGGTAAATAACTGTGACATTCATGGAGAGATTTTCAAATAACCTGCCATAAGTGTTCACCACAACAAGATGACGTGTCACACGCAAAATCAAGGTCAGTAGCTTCAAGGTCAAAATCACACTTGGAGGTCAAAGGTCAAAAAGAAGTTCTTTTGTGGCCATATTTCATGTCCGGTAAATAATTCTGACATTCATGGAGGAATTTTAACTTGATAGAAGTGTTCACCACAACAATACTATATGTCGCGAGAAAATCCAGGTCAGTAGCTTCAAGATCAAGGTCACACTTAGAGGTCAGAAGATGTCATATGTCCCTGTAAGTCATGTAAGTCGTGTCCGGTCTGTAACTTTGTCATCCGTTGAGGGATTTTTATATAACATGGCAGAAATGTTCATCAGAATAAGATGTTGTGTCATGCGCAAAACCCAGGTCCGTAGCTTCAAGGTAAAGGTCACAATTAGAGGTCAGAAGATACCTTATGACCCTGTATTTGAATGAAGTCATACTGGTTGTGTTCGGTGTACAACTTTGTCATCGGTCACCTTCCAGTTTTGCTAAACTTTTACCTGATCTTACCATTATGCCCATGAATATCCATTATGCCCATGAATATTTAAAATTGACATTTTGAGCTGTTTGCATAAATATATCGTTCATATATTCACAAACCACTTCGGGGGCATTTGTCACTTACAGTGACATTTCTTGTTCTAACTGTTGTTGTTTTCCATATATCTGAATTATGAATAAACAAGAAATATCACTGTAAGTGATAAATGCCCCCGAAGTGTCCTTTGACCTCTAAGTATGACCTTGACCTTGGAGCCATGGACCTGAATTTGTGCACAACACCTCATTTGGTTGTGGTGAGCACTTGTGCCAAGTTATTTGAAAATCCGTCCAGGCATGCAAAAGTTATTGACCGGACATAATTTGACCTTTGACCTCTAAATGTGACCTTGACTTTGGGGCCACGTCTTGTTGTGATGAGCACTTGTGCCAAGTTATTTGAAAATCCGTCCATGAATGCCAGAGTTATTGACCGGACACAATTTGACTTTTGACCTCCAAGTGTGACCTTGACCTATAAGACCTGGGTTTTGCGCGTGACACATCGTCTTGTCATGGTGATCACTTGTGCTAAGTTATTTAAAAATCCCTGCAGGGGTTGTGACGTTACGGTCCGGACACGAAATTGCGTACCTGTTTTTGACCTATGAACTTCAAGTGTGTCCTTGACCTTTGAGGTATGGACCTGGGTTTTGCGCGCGACACATCGTCTTGTTATGGTGATAACTTGTGCCAAGTTATTTAAAAAATCCCTGCAGGGGTTGTGAATTTACGGTCCGGACACGAACTTCGGAATGACGGACGGACAGAAATCGGAGGGACAGAATCCGGACAGACGGACGGTGCGATTACTATATGCCCCCGAAACTTTTTCGGGGGCATAAAAATCCTATTTTTCGATAACCAAGGGCAACAACTCAGTAAGGCACTCAATGTTGGTCATTGTTAACCTTTTGATATAAAGCTTCACACCAAATGCTGTAAGGGGAGGTGCTACTATTACGGGAAATACACGTTTTTTGTGTACAAAAACTAAAAGGCAAAACTTTGTTTGGCAATCCTGGGTCCGTATTCATAAAGCTTCTAAGCAAAATCTTAAGTCAAATTGTTTAAACACATTTTTCTATCGATTTAAGCCATTGTCTTCAAATTATTAATAAGGTTATGGATAAACGAAATCTACAACTAAATATTTATCTTACAATATATGGTTTGTGGTGTCCCTGAAAGGTTAAAAAGGATAGTTAAAAATATGTAAAAATCTTAAATTTTGACTCAAGTAATATTTTCCACTTAATTTGCTTTATGAATACGGGCCCGGGGGCCAAACCTTGTTTATAATGGCAGAGGTATAAAAATCCTGATCAAATACATACCATATAAGTTACCATATGACTTGTACCATATTTAGCACTTTCTCTGATACTTAACACATCTGTTAAGTTTCATTTTAATCCATACAGTGGATACTAAGATATGAAGTTACCTTCAATTTTCTATGTATATGGCAGGTATAATGGCCTTGATCCAAACATAAGGCTGACATTATTGTTAAAGCTATACAGTCCCTATTTTAACTGGTAATAACTCATGAATATGAATGAGTCACGTGTGAAGTAGTTTCAAATCGACGAACACCCCAAACGTCGGTATATAAGGAGAAATCGATACGTAAAATTTCACATTTTTATTTAGCCTCCGTACAGGTAACATCGATAAATATACGCCTCCAGAATATATATGATAAAAAAATAGTTGCCCGGAACGGAATTTGATCCACCGCCTTGCACTTGTAAGATTTGAAAGATGTACGCTGAACCTCTAGACCACTGTTATTTATTGGTATTTTGTAGCATTTTTAACACTAAATAGGCATTACGTAATAAGAAGAGCGCGCACACAAACTCATCAAGCGCTAAATAACAAGTCGAGATATGGTTGATTTGAGGCGAAGTATTAGTTTCATATTGATAAGATACAGTATTACACCAGGCAATGTTAATTTACACGTGCAACAATATGGACTGCGTATTTATTGATCCATCTTTAGCTGCGTTCAAATATGTTAAGTTATTTTGCCTTTAAATTTATGGTAGTTAGTATGCTATTTTTTCAAGTAGCGTTGTAGTTCAGTGGATAGAGCACAGGACCTGAAATCAGAAGGTCGTGTGTTCGAGCCCCGAAAGAAGCTAACTTTTTTTTTCTGTAAAAAATACTGTTACCTGTGTATAGGTACAATGTGCACTGGTCAATGTATATACAGTAAATAATTTCCTGCGCTTTATTTGCTCGCTTAAATACCCGATTTCGACATGAATTGGTGAACATGAATTTACAAATAAAGACACGCCTACATAGAAGAAATCGATTGATATAGGGACTCTGTAGCTTTATTGAACTTCAGTATGGCAACAATGGGCTCTAGGTATGAAACCACTAATTAATTTCCCCATAGACACCAATGTTAAAGTGTCACATATTAATGATTTGCTGCAAATACAACTCGAGTATGGATAATGCAGCAGTGTAATCTTCATATAGAAAACTAATTTTCCACTTGAAAAATCACCAGAAAAGGTGGGCTCACAAGACATGTAAGAAAGTTCTTGTTTGTTTACTAAACAGGTCAACGGTACAGCTATTTTCATTGATTGACTATTTTCATTGCTCACAAAGTGTAGGCATAGAGTCGAAATTCGAAAATGTTCATCAGTGATCCAGTAAAACCTATTAATACGCTTCTTATACATACAACCACAAAATCAAATAGAAATGGGCAGTTTCCCTCTACTTATAATGCCCATTTCCATCAAAAAAGGAGGGATTACTTTCTATTATAGGAACTACATTCGACTACACCTCGGAGGTTTACATATGTAATTAGTGGTGGTAAACCTCTATTAATTTCTACATCAATATACATGGACTGTGAATGTATTCTTATATTTGTACAGAAAAGCAAAATCTAATATTTACACACACTTCAAAATAATGCACAGATGAAAGCTAGAAATTTCTGTTATACTACCCCTAACTTTTATAGACTGTGACTCTTATAATAATATTATTTAGTAATTCTCCAAATAGGTAAAATGATTTCCAACAGGTTGAGCAGGAATAAGTGCTTTTTTGGCAAGAGCGCTTCTTCAATGGGATAATTCATCATTATATTATATGTTTATATTATTTTGGGATTCGGACATGTTTTACCCATTTTCAAATAAAGAGAAAAACAAAATAGGTCCTAGGTGTTACTTTTGAGTCTTTTGGAAATGGGGACATATAAAATAGTTGGAAAAATTACGGCGTTATGAACGCCTAAATTTCGGGTGAAAAAATATATGAATTCAAAATATTTGATATGGTTTAATGATACTGAGGGCCCAGTTGTTCAAAGATCGGTTATCTTAATCCTTGGTTAGTGTAAATTTTCAAAGTACATTTTCTCATAAAAATATGTTTGGTACTACAAAAAGTTTTTAATTTGCATTTCTTCTAAACATAATGATTGGTCTATAGATAGCTTACGACAACATTACAATTGCAATATACTCAACTTGCCTTAATCCACGAACGGAAAAAACTTCCCCAAATACCCTTCCCGGGACTCCCGGCACCAAGGGCGCCGCCAAATACACCCGTACAAGCAAGAGTCACACAGAGTTACCTCCTCTTTCCGTCGTGGCTTCCTTCGAGAGGAACATAAATCGACGGTATCAAAATATTTGTTCTTTTTCCACGTAACAAACGGTTTTAATGTTTTATAACTTTAATTTTACTTCCCATATGTTATTTTCTTACGAGTTTATAACCGTACTTGGTGTTTCTTACACCTATTTTTCTATCTTTACGCCGTTATTTCAGACCGCATTTCGTAAACAAAAACACATGCGATCTACTTCCGGTTTACCAACCTTTGTAAATTCTATCGGAATTATGGCTGTTAGCTTCTATTAGGAGTTTGGAAATTGACACCTGAACGTAGGCAGTACTTGCTTCGGCAGTATATTTATTTTACCTTTCCTACTCGTGTCAACACGCCAGTAAATAGTTTTAAAAAATATAATAGCAGTTCGTGTTTATAGCACGTTTTCTGCCATTCTCATTCTTTATTTTAGTGTGCAATGTCGGATGCGAATACGCTACTGCTGGTTGGGGATTCATGCTCTAGTAAGAATACGGTTCCTCCTCTCTTACTGGGCATCCCAACCAAGCAGTTAGTATCAGGCGAGATACTACCTGGCATTGGAAAGGTCGCCCAAACGGAGGTTCGTCCTCCTGACGGTGATGTCTCCCAACCCAGGCATAAGCGTTCCCATATCGCCCAAACGGAGGTTCGTCCTCCTGACGGTGATGTCTCCCAACCCAGGCATAAGCGTTCCCATACCCATCTTCTAATAGAAGTTAACAGCCATAAATTGTTGGATTTTTGTTTTGTTTGTTATATAATTACAGTTGGTGCATTTAAACCACCTTCTGCTGTTATTCTCTTATATTTCAGTAACAGCAATGTATGTGTTTTCAGTCACCGGTTGGCTAGAGCTGGCCCACAGAAAAAAGCCCTTGGCCCTTCTGTGTCTCAGAGCTACCCTTCCAAAGACGTGACTTAGTATCTAGCCCTTCCTAGTTAAAGGTTGTATTGCCAGATACTACCTGGGATGGGGAATGCCAACCAAAACGAAGGCTCATCGTCCTTCTGAGGTGAAGGCTCCCAATCCAGGCAATCCGAACTCACATACATGTAATATAGACGGGTCCTGCTCCAGGTGAAAGCAGTGGAGACCACCTAAATGAAGGCTACTCATCCTTCGGAGCTCAATAGCCGCTTAGCTCACTCTATGACTATCGACTATCTCGCGCTCACTAAAGAAAGTCCCGTACCCCACCCACTCCTGCTCCAAGCCACCAGGTAGTGCGGGGGTCACGCCGACTCCAAACTCTCTGCCTCATGGGTAATCTGAAGGTCCTCAGAACAATTCACTCCTCCAGGTCACCTTTCAGAGAGTAAACACACAGAGGGCGGTCTAGGAGCAACCGTCACCTGTCTAGAGACAGCTCAGGTAATTCTTCCCAGATGAAATTTATGCTTTTCAAGCACAGCCCAGGGCCGGAAGGGTATTCTTACTGTATTCAATACCGGTGTTATGGTTAGAGCTACCTAACGAAGCATGTAGTTCTTCTGAAGGTCTCTACTATTATAAAACCAGACTAGTAGTCTTGAGGAAAGCTAATTACGACTTCTTTCTCTGGTATGGGAAGAGGACGTGGGTTTCTGTGTTGGTACTCGCATGTAAGGGGAAAATTCTGTCATGGGTCACATTTATCTGTTATTATAATTTCTTACGTGTTGTATTATCACAGATTGAATAGAATAGAATATTGTATTGTAATATTCATAACAATGTGAACATGACAATGAACTAACAGGAAATCAAATCATATGATAGCAATTTAGACAAATATATGGATTAGCTGTCAGGATGACGGAGTGGTCTAAGGTGCCAGACTCAAGGTAATACCTTCACAAGCTAGTGTTCTTGTCCACGACTGTAGGCGTGGGTTCAGATCCCACTTCTGACACATACTTTTAACATACAAGTAAAATGTGTAAGGTACACTTTCCTTGTTCTTCCTTTTCAGTGTTATGTCAGAAACACTTACCAACAATAGGACAGAGACCTCTTTAGGAAATCATACTTTCCTAGATGGTGCTATCGAATGGGATAGGCTTTTTTATTTTGATACGGAAGTCATACCTTCCTACTGACAGGGCCCTCTATCAGGCTGAAGGAAATGATAACCATTCCAAGAGTGAAGTTATCTAGTAGCCGTCTGGTTAGACAGAAAATCTACAATCAGAGAAGGTAAATTATCAGTCTTATCTCTGATTCTGATTTAATAGCCTGCCTGGAGGTATTCCAACCTCAAATAGAAACTTATTCTTTTGTCGAACAGAATCACCCTATTTTCCAAGTTGTTGTAACATTTGTAAACACTTCTTAAGCATTGTCTACCTATGTTCTCGATTTTAGAACCTTATTGAATGCTTTCGTATCTTTTGAATAACTCTGCGTTTACTAAAAATCGTTAAGAGTATTTAAATTTAAAGTATTCTCCTCTCGTGGTTTTACTAATACCCACTACAGGAGTGTGATACCTGTCTTTAACTAAAGATTCTTAGTGAATTACTTTTGTTCTTTTCTGTCCTTATGGACTTAACTACAGAACTAGTTTTGCAGGTAACCTCGTTAGAAGTCGGTACCTACTGTCGAGGTCCGTCGCAAGAATTGACCTAGATCAAGGATGATTTTAGTGACTACGGCTTCTGCGTCATGGTCTAATGATTATGGTAAGTATTCATGACCTTCGCCATAGCGTTCATAGATTTCAGCGTTAATTGTAGCCACAGTCTTAAAGAAGTAAATCAGTTTATTTCTTTATGTATATTGTTTTCCTTTATCAGGACACCTAATTCAACTTATACTATCGCCTTGTTGAGTACTGTTTGTGGCAGGACTAATAGAATTCAGATATAATTCTCTTATATTTATCCATGTTGATATTTATCCATGTTGCTGTTCATATATTTATGTAGGACAAGTAACTCCGCAACTGTTTCCTGCCCTGGTTACGGTTTAGTAGATGATTTTTGCGGGTCTATGGGTTATGCTCATCAGACTTGCAGGTATATGAGCATTTATTTTATTTAGCGCCGGTAGTATTTATATCAAGGGGTGTCATTAAGAGGTAGGCAGGTAATTCGCCCTGCTACTTAGACTTTTCTACCCGGCTAATATGAATACTTTTACTAATATTGTATACTAGTAACTATCAAATACCCGGCTACTTTGCTCTGTGGGCCTCTTACTTGAAAAGTTAATGATATCTATGTATATCACCACCTTTTTTGAGGTGGGTTATATTAATTATATTAATTATTTACAGTGGCAGATGCTGTTCTATACAATTGCACATGCAGTTGCTGGCTGAGTCTTCCTTTTGCTGGTAAGTTGATATGGGGGACTCCCGTGGCTGAGTGGTTAGTCTCTTACTTGAAATCACTACCACTCACCTCTGTTTTATAATGGTGTCCCGGTTAGCTCAGTTGGTAGAGCTTTCGCCCTGTAAGGGAGGAGTCCGGTTTTCGTGTCCCATACCAGCCACTAAGACAACTGGCATCTTGTTTTATTTTGGATATTATGATATACCTTATATCTCATTGTTTGTGTTTCTTGTGAAATATCGACAATGACGTAATGCCGCTGTTGACGTTTTGTCAACTCTGTGTAAGCACATTATGTTTTGCTTCTTAAGTATCAAGGTGAGAGTACATAATAAATTATTAATAGAATTATTTTTGGTTTGTCGTGAATATAGGAAATTTCTTCTGAGAAATAAACTTATTTTCACCAGAGCCTTAGCACGAGTGAATTATGCGTGTTTCCTCACTTATACACCTGCGGGTTTTTGGGATTACCCTAGGGTCGATTACGATCTCCTTCTGTACCGCTTAGATCTCCAAGCAGTTTCAGTAGTTCGGAGTAATCGGCTTAAAAGCTGCTATCCTCAACCCTACGTGGGTTTGTTCGCGGTTCCTCTGACTAAGCCTTGTCGGATGGAGTTCTTCGTCATTCATCTCTTACCTCTGGGGTTGCGTTCCTTGTGTAGCTTATTAGATGCTGTTGCAGGACATTACACTCCCTTCTTGCAGCTAAGGTAATTGTCCAGATTCTAGATTCCTTACCCCTCCCACGTCTCCATACAGTCATACAGTTAATGGACTGTAGTGCCAGGGTTCGTTCTCCATTAGCCCTAAGAGTACTGATGATAGTTGGCGTAATTGTTGTTCATACCCCCCCTGTTTAGTATTGCTAGAACCAGGATACTTTCTCCTTGTTTTCTATCAGTTTAGAGAGTAGGTCTATCAGTATGAGTAAGTCCTAACATTATGTAGGCTATACTATTGTTAGGCCCGGCTTCTAATCCGTACATTAATTATGCCATAAGAGCTGGACTTCTCTTTTTGAAGTCTTTCCCTCAGGCAGTTTGAGATACTTCTGGCATCTATTTATTTATTGATTCTATATGCCACATTCGTATGAAAACACGGTTTCTTTTCGGCTAGATCTTTTACTTGAACACAAAATTGGGGGTGCATGCGTGTGCACAGCCACATTCAAGGTGACATTCTGCCTTGGTCAGAACAAGGGGGGGGGGGGGGGGGGGGGGGTGCATGCCCGCACACAGCCACATTCAAGGGGACATTCTGCCGTGGTCTAGAAGTTTCGTAGAGCTGCCCTAAATGCATGTTTAAGGATCTCTCAGTTTGGCCTTAGTAAGCCTAAAAGTTGGTTCTTATGGGCCACACGGAAGTTTCTTTTCACTAACTAGGTGTGTCGCCCTAAATAATTAAATTCTGTTATTATTATTTTAATAGGCTCTCCCTTTTTTCTCAGCACTTCTGTCCATCTTGATTTCTTCACCACTGCGGTAACACCAACCCCTAAGTGGGGTTATCAGGATTTACAGTCTACCTCTGCTACTAGGATTCATTCCAAATCAGTATGCAACCTCACGTTTGTCGATTCAAACTACATCTTCAGACTTCAGTTTCTGTAATAGTTGCTCACATAATTGTACCTCTAGGAGGTCCTTCACTGGGTTACTCTTAGGTCACAGAGGTTTAGCTGGTCAGAATAAGTGTAACGCAGTGTTTGTTTACACTTCCACCGTAGTCGGAGTGGGTTTTTCTTGTTCCCCACTTTGAGCTTAGATTTCGTTAACTCCTTCTACAGATATTCCAATAACAATCTGTTTGGTTTTGTCTGGGTATATACCTAATTCAATTCCAATAAGGCTGCTCAAGTCAGAGTCTTTAAATTTCTTAAAATTCACAAATTATTTGTTAGATTCTATCTTAATTATTTTTCACTGGTTCCAGTTCTTACTACCCAGTCAGTCATGGGGTTGTGCTGCTCTACCAGTTAGCTCAGTTAGCTGACTTGGCCTTGCCCAAGTCTGTAACTTTAGGCATACAAATCAGTTGCAGTTTTGATTTATATTTTACTTATCTTGGTTTGTAAGCACTTCATACCACTATGTTCCAAATGTGTTTGGTTTATACATATTGTATTGTTTATAGTTATCTATTTTTCACACAGTTATCTTGTGTTCATAGTTACATTTACAGCTCAGTTATGAAGCTGTTATCTTAAGTATTGAATCAAGGGGTCGATACTTATTTAGATGATCTATGTAATACTAGAAATTTCTGTTCCATAGATTAGCTTGAAATTGCCGATTATGATTTTAGATGGTGGTGGACTTATTGTCCTTGACCGAATTGAAGGACTTATGAGGATGCCATATTCACCTTGTAACGTTCATCTGCCCATCTAAGAAGTTTTAGAGGCTCCACCTACTGGCTGAATAGCCAGTCAGGATCCCAAATTACGCTATGGTGAGTGTAAGTTGCTTGGGTTCATGCTCTCGTCTGCTTTAATTTCTTGTAATTAGAGCAGGTTTGATCGTGCTTTGTTACTTGTTGTTCAGAGTTGTTCAAATCCCCTTTACATATTCGGGCACTCATAACAGGTTACATTGTACCACCCCAGCTCATTGTGTTAAAGTCGCAATTGTAATGTTGTCGTAAGCTATCTATAGACCAATATGAAAAATTTTGTTAATTTTAATATTTGTCTATTATACTTACGACAACATTAACTACCCACCCCTCCTTAAATTTAGGACTTATTTGCGGAAAGAGGAGGTAACTCTGTGTGACTCTTGCTTGTACGGGTGTATTTGGCGGCGCCCTTGGTGCCGGGTGTCCCGGGAAGGGTATTTGGGGAAGTTTTTTCCGTTCGTGGATTAAGGCAAGTTGAGTATATTGCAATTGTAATGTTGTCGTAAGTATAATAGACAAATATTAAAATTAACAAAAATTTTCATCTTTCACATGCTCAATTTCTGGTAGAAATATTCATTTATCGGAAATTCAGAGAGATTTGAAATTGTGACTTAACGCTCGGTTAAGTTAACCGATCTCTGAACTACTGGCCTGATCTATATTGAATACATGTTTAACTCGTGTAAAGACATGTCACAAATTATTTTACATTAAACTGAAATTTTATCTTTAAAATGGAAATAAAACATACTTTTGGGCATTGGAAATGGGGCCGAATTTCGAAAAGGAAACACTGTAGATATATATACTTAGGTTGGCAATACAATACATTATGTTTTGCAGCTTCATTGAATGCTTTTTTAAAAACTAGATATTGGTAAAACTGATGGATGCTGCCCGAAAAAAGGTACACATGTGAAATACAATCGGACGAAAACTGTAGGAGAAACTGAACAGATAAGGCCAGAAAAAAAATACCTGTGTTTCTGGTAACCCGACCGTCCCTATTTTTTGGCGCCGACCCTACAGTTTTTTATCAAAAATAAAAAAAATAGTACGAAAAAGCTGGGTACGAAACGGTAATGTACGAAAAGATTGAGTACGAAACATGCGCTAACACCCGTTTTGGCTATTCGTATTGGAAAATGCAGCCATGGGACAGAGCAGAAGTTATGAAAAACATTAATCATGACATGCTGCCAGCAGATTCGTTCTTCCAATACCACCCAGCCACATGAAAATTATAAAATTCAATCGTATGTAAACTCGTAATGGCAGAAAATATGTGTTTTCAATTTATTTTATTCAAAACAAACAAGTTAAGAAGATATCATGAGGTTGTTTACCTTCTCTCCTTGCAAAATCACTACAAACTACTTGACAAAGTTAAAGATACCTTTAACATCGTCCAAACCACATGGGCAAAAAAAAAAAAAAAAAGAAAAGAAAAGAAAAACATTACCGACCTACCTACCCTAATTTTTTCAGCAGAGTAACCAGAAACACAGGTATTTTTTTTTCTGGCCTAAGCTTTACATTTAAAAACTTCGAAGTCATGTGTCAAAAATCATTCAACTGGAATATCCTGACATTATGCGCCACTTGACATCATACTTATATATCCTATAAAGTTTCATGAATATCAAGGAGTTGAGTGGACAAGAATGCGGAACAGTTAGACATACAGACATATGGACAGACAAGGCAGCAACTATATGCTGCCCAGAAAATTTTGAGGATCAGAAAACACCATTTCTAAGCGATGATACAATGACAATGAAGCCAATAAAAGATGCCGTCCCTCCTGTGTATGTTTCAACACCTCTGCAACAGGCTGAACCTAACATTTTCCAATCGTGTGGCACTGAAGCTGCTGGAAGAGAATTATATATATCTACCCAAAGCAGACGGACTAAGTATTGGAGAGTATGACAACATGTCTGATCAAACGTGTGAATGTTCCGATATTCCAGGACTTTCCTCTGTAACTACAAAATCAACAAATCAATACAGCCACTTTGGTGTGGGTCAACACAAAACAATCACTAATTCAGCTTTCACAGTACCAATGGCTTGAAGACTAATCAAATACAACATTTGAATGGGTATTTTTTTTGAATGTTTACCAACACTGTAAATGAATTGGAAATGTAATAAATAATTTTAAATTTTCTGGCATGGTATATCAGTCTTCGAATTAACCCACTAGCCCCAAGCCCGAGGCTAATAAACTGTCATTCGGGCTAGTAAATCTTTTTAATTTATATAGTCGGGCTAAAGGAAAATGTAAGGGTTATCATTGAGTATATAAGAATTCTGGCTAGTGACACAAAACTTTTAATTCAAAGACTGGTATATTGGTCAGCAGGCTTAATTGCCCTGTAAATTCCAAGGGAAAACTGCAAGTGTAACCTTGAGCAATTCAGTCTTAGCATTTAGCCAGTGGTTTGATGCCACTGAAGCATTTTGTTACATAACTCTAGAAAATATGAAAGGAAAACTTCTCTAAATATACAGAGGCAGATACAATTCTGGATTTGAGATTGGGGGCACACTGATGTCCATGGGATACTGATGTCTCCACTGAAAACAATCATCGAAGAACGTAAAATTTGACGAAAAAAAGGGCATCATAGGTATAAGCATCCAGTAAAGTTTCAAAATAATTGGTTGAAAACTGTGGGAGGATATAGACGCACAAACATTTCGGGACGGACAGACGCTCGGGACGGATATCGGTGGTGAGGGAATAAAAAGTTATCCCAAAAAATGGGGCCTTTAAATATTGGCCAGACTATGGAGTTGGCCCAGCTATAGGGAGATTGGCCTGACTATAGGGAGATTGGCCCTGCTATAGGGAGTCTGCACTGACTATAGGGAGATTGGTCTGACTATAGAAAGATTGGTCTGTATATAGGGAGACTGGCCTGGCTATAGGGAGATTGCCTCGGCTATAGGGAGATTGCCTCGGCTATAGGGAGATTGGCCTTGATATAGGGAGATTGGCCTGACTATGGAGATTGGTCCGGCTATAGCGAGATTGGCCCGACTATAGAGAGATTGGCCTGAATATAGGGAGATTGACCCAGCTATAGGGAGACTGGCCTGGCTATAGGGAGATCTGACTATAGGGATATTCCTGACTATAGGGAGATTGGCCTGATTATAGGGACATTGGCCTGACTATAAGGAGACTGGTCTGGTTATAGGGAGACTGACCTGGCTATAGGGAGATTGTCCTAGATAAAGGGAGATTGGCCTGATTATGGAAATCGGCCCAGCTATAGGGAGATTGGCCTGACTAAGATTGTCTGACTATAGGGAGATTGACCCGGCTATAATGAGATTGGCCTGACTATAGGAAGATTAGCCCGACTATAGGGAGATAGTTCTGGCTATAGGGAGACTGGCCTGGTTATAGGGAGATTGGCCTAGATATAAGGAGATTGGCCTGACTATAGGGAGATTCGCCCGGCTATAGGGATATTGGCCTGACTTTATGGAGATTGGCCCGGCTATATGGAGATTGGCCCTGCTATAGAGAGATTGGCCTGACTATAGGGAGATTGGCCTTGCTATAAGGAGATTGGCCTGACTATGGGGAGATTGGTCCGGCTATATGGAGACTTGCCCGGCTATTGGGAGATTGGCCTGACTATAGGGAGACTGGCCCGGCTATAGGGAGATTGGCCGGACTATAGGGAAATTGGCCAGTGGCTATAGGGAGATTGGCCTGACTATAGGGAGAATGGCCTGCATGACTATAGGACTCACACCACTATTATCTCCCTTGAATACTCCTGCCCTACAGATGAAGGAGGTAGATAAAAAAACAAGTTCGCTTTTCTACATTTTACAGGATACATTGATTTATCTTTACCAGGTTCTAAATCTACAGCATTTTAGGAAGAGATCCCAGAAAAATGCATGTTGATATAAGATTTCTAGCTAATTCTGCCTCATTTTACACATCATGGGTCTAATCTCCACGGGGTTGTATTTTTGTCTAAATTTTGATAGGTGTCACGCAAACATGAAATTAAAAAAAGTTCAGTCTGGTAAATATTCGTTAAAAGTTAATAGCATGCAGATATTGGATCAATGAAGAATTTAAGCATAAATACATGTTGCAAAATCTTTTTTATCTCTATGCCACGAACAAAAACATTACAATGGGACCCTATGGAAAATTAATTGTGGTCAGAGACGTTAAGAAAGAGCTGCAGAATGGGTATCTTTATTCGTTATTCTTAAGGCATTGCGCTTTAGAGCTGCAGAATGGCATTTTCATCCGTCATCTCTAAGGTATTGCGCTTTAGAGCTGCAGAACGAGTATCTTTCATCCTTTAATGCTAAGGCATTGCGCTTTAGAGCTGCAGAACAGGTATCTTTCATCATTCATCTCTAATGCCTTGCAATTTAGAGCTTCAGAATGGGAATTTCCATCATTCATCTCTAAGCCCTTGCGCTTTAGAGCTGCAGAACGGGTACCTTACATCCTTCACCTCTAAGCATTGTTTGTGTATCTGTGAACGTTTCAGACATGTTAGGACACAGTTAACACGGTTATTCAGAAATCCCGTCTGTGTATGTATAGTTACTTCAAGTTATCTTCATATTGCAGGAATTAGCAGAAATTTTACTTGATACCATGTTTAACTAAAAATTAACTATATTTTCAAAACCAATACAGGTATAAGCATAATTTTAGCTTTATTTTACAGCTATTGGCTTGTAAAACAAACACACATATCAATGAAGACAGACTACTTTGAAAAAATGTCAAAATTAAAGCGAGAGACTGTTACTTTTCCTGGAAAATCAAAATTTTAACGGGTAACCCTTAGTTTGAGTTTATTATTGTCAGCATTTTTCTCAATAATCATTTCTTAAAGATCATGTTTATGCTATATTCAGATGTAGAGATGCCTTTTCATGTATATTTGAAAGTTTCAGACATAGCTGAGCACAAATGACCAGGAAAATGCAAAATCCTTATCACTACTGTAGATTTTCAAAATATTAAAGGTGCTCGGCCTGAATTTCGACCAATACCCTAGGTCACTAAAAGTTGAATAATTTGAAAAGCAATAAACATGGAATCAAACTTTTAGCACTTTTCAGCGTGTAATTGATTTGTGTACATGTTCAATTATTATTGAGGTGATCATTAGAAAAAAAAATGACCTTAAGGACTCACACCACTATTATCTCCCTTGAATACTCCTGCCCTACAGATGAAGGAGGTAGATAAAAAAACAAGTTCGCTTTTCTACATTTTACAGGATACATTGATTTATCTTTACCAGGTTCTAAATCTACAGCATTTTAGGAAGAGATCCCAGAAAAATGCATGTTGATATAAGATTTCTAGCTAATTCTGCCTCATTTTACACATCATGGGTCTAATCTCCACGGAGTTGTATTTTTGTCTAAATTTTGATAGGTGTCACGCAAACATGAAATTAAAAAAAGTTCAGTCTGGTAAATATTCGTTAAAAGTTAATAGAATTTAAGCATAAATACATGTTGCAAAATCTTTTTTATCTCTATGCCACGAACAAAAACATTACAATGGGACCCTATGGAAAATTAATTGTGGTGTGAGACGTATAGGGAGATTGGCCTGGATATAGGCAGATTAGCCTGACTATAGGGAGACTGGCTTGGCTATAGGGAGACTGGGATAGTGGCCTGGTTATAAGGATAGTGGCCTGGTTATAGGGAGATTGGCCTAACTATAGCAAGATTGGCCTGACTATAGGGAGATTGGCCTGACTATAAGAAGATTAGCCCGACTATAGAGAGATTGACCTGACTATAGTGAGACTGGCCTGACTATAGGGAGACTGGCCTGACTATAGGGTGATTGGCATAGATATAGGGAGATTGGCCTGACTGTAATAAGATTGACCTGGCTATATGGTTAGGGTTACTGGCTTAGGGTTCATTAGTTTTAATATAAAACAACAAGAGCATCACAGAAATATGGTAAAACAAAATAAAAATATTTCGAGCGTGGGTGTGTGTGTGTGGGGGGGGGGGGGGGGGGGGGGGGCACAGAAATATGTAAAACAAAACAAAACAAAAAAAAGTTTCGAGTGGGGGTGGGGGTGGGGGGAGGGCGAGGAGAGAAGCAGGGGGTGGGGGAGCAACATATGTGTAAGAAGCTATGTGTAAGAATTGACCAAAAAACACAGAAATATGTAAAAAAAATAAATATATTCTAGTTTCGAGTGTGTGGTGGGGGCGGTGGGGGAGGGAGGGGGAGGGGAGGCGGGGTGGGGAAGGGGGCAACCTGTTTAAGAATTGACAAAAGCAACACAGAAATATGTAAAACAAAAAAAAAGAGTTCAAGTGGGGGGGGGGGGGGGGGGCAACAGATATACTGAAAGGAAAAAGAAACGCAGGGTGCATATTTCCGCTATATATTGTATGTTTAATATGCTACTGCTAATCGAATGGTACAGGGCGACAATAGGCCTGTCCTTTTAGAAAGAAGGTTTAAACAGCACTGAACACACCAATGGTTACCCATTTAAAGTTTCATTATCGTCAGAATGCGCATTTGGCTCAAGCAGGTGAGCAAACGTAGGCTTTAAATGTTGCAATCACTTATCATTAACTACAGTACTGAACTGGCTCAATTTTTCAAAGAGGAACTTCAGCATTTATGAATTGCTTGTTACAACGTGTACTGTGATTAAAACGTCTACAACATCACACTTGTGTCCTTTTTCTAACTAACTGCACTTTTTTTTTTAAAAAACATCTTGGGATTTCCTTGAAATATATATGGAATTAAGTGTGCAGTATATGCAATATATAGCGGAAATACGCACCCTGCATTTCTTTTTCCTTTCAGTATATGTGTAAGAATTGACTAAAACAACACAGAAATATGTAAAAAAAATAAAAAAGTTAAAAAAAAAGTGTGGAGGGGGATGGGAGTGGGGGCGGAGGAGGGAGCCCATGCCCCAATATGGGTGAAGTATGAATAAAATGCATAATGCTATAAGAAATCCCAAACCTAAATTATAGATATATACATGCTTACATGCAAACCTAGATCTAGCTAGCTGCCTTTATTGCACATTTTATGGGCCATCACAATTTGGGTTCCATGGGAGCCCAGAATTTGCAGAAGACAAAATTACTTATCCAACCCTTTACAACATACTAAAAGGAAACCAATTCCAAAATTTAGTTCAGCTAGGACAACAAATGTAAGAGATATAAACCTGTAAACACAGCTTACACGCACAATTTGATGTGAAACAGACACAGAAGTTGGGTTCCATGGGAGCCCAGAGGTTACAGGAACCAAAATTACTTAAGCAGCCCTTAAGGAAGCTAATGGCCAAATTTGGTTGTGCTAGGGTAAGAATTGTAAGAGATATAGACTTGTAAACACAGCTTACATGCAAAATTTGCTGTGAAATGGGACACATTTTATGGGCTATCATAATTTGGGTTCCATGGGAGCCCATGGGTTACTGGAACCAAAATTGCTTATGCAGCCCTTAAGATAATGCTATAAGGAAGCCCATGGCCAAATTTGGTTGTGCTAGGATAAGAAATGTAAGAGATATAGACTTGTAAACACAGCTTACACGCACACCTTGATGTGGGACGCCGGCGCCGACCCCGGGGTGATTACATAAGCTCTCTTATTCTTCGAATAGTCGAGCTAAAAATCCAACACTATTTTAAATTGTAAACCTCCTGTTGCACAGTCAGCTGATGGCCATTTTATGAATATGTACATGTTTTTTCTCTTATTTATCAATTAAGGCCCGAGTTTTAACACATTTGCTGCTACTTATATATATGTAATAGATTTTCTCAGAGAGGACAATAAAGTCTTGAACAGGAATCTCTAGGTCAAATAATTACATCAAAGTTGTGAAGATGATTTATTTCTAGTCTATTCAATGTCTGAAACAAAATGCAGACACCTACTATAGGATTCACCCAGACAATTAGGGTTGTCAGTTTGCATTTATGAACATTTTGAGATGCAATGTTTTTCACAAAACAACAATTGCACAAGGAAAGCAAGCTATCCAAAGTAATGCTTATTTGGGAAATTTATTGTTATAAGGCTTTTTATAAAATGATCTAACATTTAATGCCTTATTAGCCTGCCAATTCCAATAAATGTATCGAGTTTTCTGAACTATAGGTTTCTTTTATAATGAAATAATTTACAAGAGCTCCGCAGCATGTTCTTCGAAGCATATCCAGAAGAATGACGGGATTGGACGAGTTTGCACGATTCAAAGTTCTATGTCAATGCAAGAAGTTGAACATGTTACAACTGTATAATACTTTTCCCCTTTGCAGTGTAATAATGACATATAGCGGACTCATTGAGGATAGTAACTTAACAACGTTCCAATTTTTAATCCAACCTTATACACCTTTGCGATCGATCATACGTCTGTCTTTTCACAAATGAGCGAAAAACAATAACAAGTTATTTCTAAAATTAACTACCGGGTAGTTTGTATACACGAAAAACAATGGTTGAATTGTGCATGATTTAAACCAATATAATGCACTTTGTTTAACACACATTAAGTGATGTCAATATTATTATAGCGGGAATAGGTTTATCTAAACCAAGAATATGAGAATCGTTTGTACCATTACCAAATGTTCAAACGGCTCATAATTAACGGACACGCGCGTTAAAAAAGGCTGTATTTGCTACCACTTCATCAAACTAGGCTTTGTTTCTTACCATCGTCATTCGCCCTTTGTTTACTTAGGCCAGAGTTTTTTATTTTTAGATTTACGGGAGAGCCTACCCTAAATTTTGCAAAACTGAAATAAAAATAAAAGTCGAATTCATGAATTTTAATTTATTTTCCCCTCATGTTCGATCTGCTACATCCTTTTTTTTTTAAAAAAAGTTGTGCCGATTCTAAAACTTATGTTCACAATAACGTAAACTCACACTTTTTTTGTTGAAAATTTGGATTATAACTTAGTATTTACTTTGTAAGGTCAGAAATTGAAGTATTAATTATGTAAACATTTTCATTTTATATTTGGCCGGTGGATTTGAAATTTAAAATATTTTATGGTACTTGTCCGTGGGCACTCAGAAATTACTTGCCCAGATTTGAATTGCACTAGTCCAGTTTATACATACACTGAATGACTTTAAAAACGCAACAGGGAAATAAACTAAGATAACTGACATATTTCAACAGAAATTAAATTTTAATTTCATCTATTCTTTTTAACCATATCTACAGCTGAATTGCTGAAAATTTCATTCAAATTGATCAACATTAAAATTGTTAAATTCAAAATATATCAGTACTACCTCAAAAGCAAAAGTCACAATATCCAACATTAGCGGCAATGCACGCCTGACATCTCCTACGCATATTGGTATATACCGGGTATTAGTTTTGTGACTTTTGCTTTTGGGGGTCGTACTGTTATGCTCTGAATTTAACAAGTTTATTGTTGATCAATTTGAATGAAATTTTCAGCAAATCAACTGTAGATATTGTTAAATCAGGGGCGTTCCTGGGGCTAATTTAGGTATACGCACCATCGAGTTTTGGATTCACAAATGTGCCTAACCCCCCTATACCTTCAGTTTTTATTGCATTTTTCGCATTTTTAGCCTTTTTTATTTGTTTGCTTCTTTAATAGCCTGTACGCACGTGCGTCAGTGCGTATGCCCAGGTATGCCCCTGTAAATAGAATAGATGAAATTAAAATTTAATTACTATTGAAATATGTCAGTTATCTTAGTTTATTTCCCTGTTGCGTTTTTAAAGTCGTTCAGTGTACCTGTAAACAATAGCATATGCATATTATTTTTTTTGAATAATTATTAGAAAGAGATTCTGCGTCATTTAAGTGGTCTAAGTAAACTATAAATCTACTTGCCAAGACCCTAGAACAGACTACCTGTCCTGGTCATGTCGGGCAATGGATTCCAGAAAACCTGAATTTAGTTGTGACATGCATACAGTATAGAAGAGTATGAGAGTGGACCTTTGGAAACCGCCAAACACGACACATACGAAATATTGCAGTCTCGCTTTGATTGAGACTGTTCATGAATGGTAGTGAAATATGCTAGTCAATAGTACATAATTTTAACCACCTGAAGATGGCATGCATATGGAGGTGGACATAGAGATCTTTTCTTCCCCCATGTCCAGCGGCATATGGTCCCAGTATCTAACAAAATACTATGCCTCGAAGAGGGAAATAAACAAAATAGTTGGGAGCAGCAGTTATGAAGCCTGCGAATCACAAGTAACAGCCAAAAGATGAAGGCCAAAAAAAAATATAGGTGTGTTTCCTATTGCATGCTCTAAAAAAATAGGGTAGGTCGGTAGGCTTTTTTTTTTCTTTTTTTTTTTGGAGCAAGATATTGTGAGATTCTGCATGTATTTATCTCATAAACCCAAACAAGTTGATGATACAGATATCAGTTAACTTCGATATATTGTGCTAAATCATTGTTCAGAACAAATTTATTTTGTTTTTTGTTTTTTTGTTGTTTTTTCATAAAAAGTTTTAGTGTCAGCCCCTTAAAAATAGGGTCGGTCGGGTCACCGGAAACACAGGTGTTTTTTTGGGGGGGCCTAAATTAAAAAGCAGACAATATATCTTATGAGCGGTTAAACAATACCCAGAGCCTTTTATCGGCCGGAGTAGTGGAACCACCGAATCGAAAATTAAGTAAGAAAACAAAAGAAAATATACCACCGATAACTAAATATAAGTATCGGGCTCAGCGTTCTCCAAAGATCAAATGAATAACAGTCCTGATTGCAAGCGCGGGGAGACGTTTTACTGCCGCCACACTGCACAAGCAACACCACTGTGCTATATAAAAGGGTATGAGAGTGGACCTTTGGAAACAGCTAAACACAACACATACGAAATATTGCAGTCTCGGTTTGATTGAGACTGTACATGATTGCAAACGCGGGGAGACGTTTTACTGCCGCCACACTGCACAAGCAACACCACTGTGCTATATAAAAGAGTATGAGAGTGGGCCTTTGGAAACAGCTGAACACAACACATACGAAATATTGCAGTCTCGGTTTGATTGAGACTGTACATGAACGGTAGTGAAATATGCTAGCTACCGCTCACGCCCTCTAGCCCCGGGTTGAGCAGAACTCAATATTCATAAAATCAATAGTAACTATCAAAGAAGATGGCATGCATATGGCTGTGGACATAGAGATCTTTTCTTTCCCCATGTCCAGCCGCGTATGGTCCCAGAATCTTAACAAAATACTATGCCCCAAAGAGCGAAATAAACAAAATGGAATTTAGTTAGGAGCAGCGGTTATGAAGCCTGCGCATCACAAGTAACAGCCAAAAGACTAAATTAAAAAGCAGACAACATATCCTATGAGTGGTTAAAAAAACACACCAACACTAAGGTATGAATTACAATACTAGACTTGTTTAGTCTCTACATAGCTAGCTCAAGAAGAAAGTTTCAAACTAAAAAATGTTTGTGACCGTATGCACATAATTTTAATGCATGTTTTAGATTACAATATAAAGCACGCTCTCTACTTGTGAATTAGACCAGTTTTTTTTTAATTTAAGAGTTCTGTAAGAAAAAGTATTCAAAACTGAGCAGTAAATCAGTCTTTGTATGTGACCTGTGTTCATGAAACTTCACACACATCTTCATCTTAACCTAAAGAATGTTGTTACATATGTCCCAGTAACTATGCCTTTCATTTTGGCAGAGTTATGCCCCCTTTCATAAATCTTTAACCTGCACCTAACCAAGCTCATAACTGGCCATATATAACTTTAAAAATATTTGACCTATGTTCATGAAACTCACACACATATTCATCTTACCCACACATATTCATCTTACCACACACAATATTGTTACCCATGACCAATAACTCTGACTCATGTTGGCAGAGTTATGCCCCTTTTCATGAAACTTTAACCTGCAACCTAAACTTAGCTCACAACTTGGCAAAATATTGACATAAAATTATGTTCATTAACTTTATACAGTTCTTCCTTATCAATTATCTAATGCATGTACTTTATTTTTAACAGAAATAATGAAAGTCCAACATCAAAAGCTAAATAGGAACAGATTTATGATATTAATATGGAAGCATGGAAAAACATATAAGACACCAGTGTAAGCCTTTTTCTAACTATAATGAAGAAAAGCAACACATTTCAAGTATATTCTGGTCATTAAGCAATTGAATGAAACTGACCAAGCATTTATTTTAAGTATAAATTGTGATACCCCTTTAGAGATATATGATTACTTATTGCAAAATTAAAACTTATGTATTCTCTTGTACATTTTAGAAATCGATTAATCAGAAAAAAGGCTCAACTGACCGATGCTCGATCAAACTGATTAATCAGAACAGCACTATTATGTACACAGCCAAAACAACGTCACAGTAACAAATGCACAATGAAAACAAATTTATATGAAACATTATTTATTCGTAACACGCGGGCGTGACATCACCGCTTTCTGCATTCTCCAAAGCTGAACGAAAAACAAGAGTTCACCACCGTAAACAGGCAGAATGTAAATCTGTTAAAAAGTTAACCTGACTTTTTATCGGATAGTGACTTTGGAATTATTCTTTTTAAGTAACGCATGGGGTCGACACCAATGGTTTAAATGCAAATTTGACGGTAATATTATAACAAATACATGACACAAAGTCTGTTTTATCAACGTTACAGCTGAAAATAAACATAATAATTTATTCAGGATTTGACATTTTTATTGATGTCATGACTCAACGTCACAGTTAGTGACGTTGTGTCACAGTTAGTGATGTTAGTGTGTCACAGTTAGTGACGTTGTGTCACAGTTAGTGATGTTAGTGTATTTCAGAGTGAATTAGTTAAAGTGTATCTCAGAGTTAATTAAAAACACCTAATTTTTATTATGATATTTTTTTTTGCCTATGAGAAATCCTAATCTTTCACTCACAGAAATAAAATAAATAGAGTTGTATCCTCATTTGCATGTATTACAGGATATATAGAGGATCTGACATGATCAGTGCCTGTTTAATATTGAATTTATAAAACGAGTTAGATAAAATTATATGTTGCGAGGCTATGCCAAGCATCATATCAATTTTATCCCAAGAGTTTAATAAATTCAATATTAATCATGTTAATAGGCTCTTGTGAGATTCTATTTATCACATAACTCCAAAAAAAGCCTCATAAGGAACATTTTTTATATTAGCTTTCTTGTAGATTCCTATATATAACGTTGTCGGTTGATGACATTGTATGTTAGTATGATGACGTTGTACGTTTACTCGGGTCCTCTCCATATGCCACCAAAACAACGAAACTACGTCATCTATTTCCGTAATATAGTGACGGTCGGTATTTTTAATGAAAAGGACCGAACAATGATTCTAAATTCAATTACATATTTATTTCACTAGTGTAATATGATAAATACATCATGGCTTTATTACACTCCCACCTGCAAGTTATGTGATAAATACATGTACAGTACAGCTCACGCGAAACACACACTTCACTCGATTCGCCGAGTTTGGTCGTATCGAGTTTCGCGCGTATCTACGCGGAGTCAGTGTTTGTACTCGGCGAATTCACGCGGCGAAAGTACGCTATTGCCGAGTGAAAGCCACTCCGAGTTACTCCGCGTAGAATCCAATTAAGCAAAAGTGCACACCTGTGAACTCCGCGTAACTCGGCGTGAAGGATGCCGCGTATCTCGGCGTAAAATTTAATTAACTGTAATTTTCCTTTTACGTCGGCCATTTTTTTTTTTAGAATCGAATAGAATATTTCCAATCACGGGCCACCAAGTACATGTATGTAATGTAATAAATATAGGCACGCGCACACAACAATGCTTGATTGTGACGAGGAGTATTAATCAAATTATGAAGCAAGATTATATTGATAAAAACAAGTAGAGGTCTACCAATCGGAATTGCCAATTCAGTGCAATATATTGCTCTCTAAACATATTACAACTTTCTTTTTCAGGTAAAAGTTTGATGAGCAAATAGATTTATATCGGTGCACAAGTTCGTACATCATGTCATGTACATGTATCTGTTGATTGTGTGCAGAATAGTACCGGAGATAACGAAAAGCAAGTGCAATCAGATTAATTTCATTTCCTATTGTATACCCGCGTGCCCGCTATGAGTATGGCATAGATTAATACACACGTTTTATATTTAACATTCAAGTATAGCACAGTCTAGATAAAAGTGTATAGACATATTCAACTGCAAGTTACATGTAAAAATTTTCAGGCTTATTTCAGTTTTACTTTTGTTAAATTTGCGAATAAGGGAATTCGCCAGGGCGATGTCTTTAGACCTATTCAATTACTTTTGGAATATGTAAATTGCGTAAGATGTTGCTTGGTATAACTTAATGGACGCAGTATCCAACTCGTTTGATAAATTCAATATTAATCAGGCACTCGTGTAAGATCATTAAATATTACACATTGATAAGGAAACAAAACAATAGATGCAGGTAGTCACAATTGTAAAAAAACATCATGGATTACGGAAATCATGCAACGAGATCCCTTTCACTATATATTGAATTTATTGAACAATTTGGATAAAATTCTCGCATAGCCTCACATCATATAATTTTATCCAACTCGTTTGATAAATTCAATATTAATCAGGCACTCGTGTAAGATCATTATTAAACATCGAAAACATCCAATAGATGCAGGTAGACACTATTAAAAAAAAAGTCCCCCTCCGACTAAACTACGATTTAATTTTAATTACTTTTGGAATATGTAAATCGCGTAAAATGCTGCTTGGTATAACTTAATGGACGCAGTATCCAACTCGTTTGATAAATCAATATTAATCAGGCACTCGTGTAAGATCATTATTAAACATCGATAAGAAAAAAAAACAATAGATGCAGGTAGACACAATTGTAAAAAAAATAATTACCCTCCCACTACAACTACGATTTAATTCGTGAATAGAGGAAATCGCCAGGGCGATGTCTTTAGACCAATTTATATACTTTTGTGTAATCATACAAATGTGTACAAACTGTCTTACCTTTTCCGACGTTCTGAAAAAGCCGCTCGTGCGGATTTGGTGCTTCTTGTGGACGTCGTACTGAACCAGGAAGCAAATATCTTCCTTGTTTAGTAGCTCTAAATGTCATTGTTACTTGTAACAGTATTCACAATATCACAAATAAAACTTGCTTGTATATTAAAACATGAGGACTCTGTGTTTTTTGTTTCCTATTAATTCACAATAGTTTAGTGTTTTTCTTATTAATTCACAATAGTTTAGTGTTTGTTAGCAGATGTTAATATGTAACTGAGTGATCACAAACCAAGAATGATGTAGATGTTGCGATATATCGACTAGACTACACCATATGAATCAGAAGGAATGAGTTATGCTCTCAAAACTAGCTTCGAGTTTGGGATGACAGTAGTGTTTGTGAGGTTTGGTGCACCCTAGAACCTGGTTTAAACCCCAGTCTTTTTTGCCACTGACCGTTTGAAGACGACAGCCCTATTGTCAACCTTTTTTGTGTGTTTTTGACGTCATATTCCATATTAACATTTCCATTCATGTTTGTCGTTTTGCGTGTTTTAGAGTTAACTGTATTCTGGGGAAACTGCTTTTCCTGTTCGACTTTTATACTTTTTTTAAGTGTTTCTACGACCAAACCTCTGTTAACAATAATGGGAGCACTGGTTACTAGGTTAAAGGATAATTTTACATCATTTTTATAAATAGATAGCCTACTGCAGTGACTGTGCCAGTGTTAAATATTTCATTATGTATTATTATTGGTGCGACGGATTGCGGCAGGTGCAGTTCATAAAAAAACACACCATACTTTTGAACATTTTCATATGTCAAGGAAATTGTCAATGGACGGACTAAATTCATAATATGTTGTTTTTTTCAAATAACTTGTAATTAAGGAATTATAAGGCCAGTATCAACTTTTTTTGTTGATCAAACCTCGTATTTGACAAAATCAGCAAATATTTTTATAAAGTTGGTCTTAAAATCCACTTACGTACATGTAGGTTCATACCACAAAACATCTAAGGCAATCAGGCACGCAAACGAAATATGTATTTACATACATGTATATACTGTACTTTACTCAGTATACATATTACATTACATATTTTATTTATCCAAGAGAATACCACGATACGTCCCTAATTATCTATACTAGTGTAATGGAAGCGTGATCTAACCTGGTTACTGCGACATGTACATGTAAAGTACATGTTTACAATATCGTAACTCTGCTCAATACACATGCTCAATACACGTGAAAACGCCTGATTCAGAGTCCTGACCATGGCAACGCGCTTGACAACGTGTAAGACAACGTGTGCTAAGAAATAGAGTGTGTATTTAAGTTTTGTGTTTGGAAGCTAGCATTGGTTGCCGTTACAGATTAAAACTAAATATTTATTTCGTCCTCATGACAGTTGTGTTTAATTGCATTTGAGAGTACAGCAGCACAAACGTCAACTATAAGGTAACTTTATTACTTTCACGCACAGTGTACATTTAAAACAAACATAAAAATAAAACACGTAGATCTATGCAGATGTACATTACCTGTACAAATGCCGTTCATCATTGTTTCAGACATAAACATTCAAGTCCGATAAAAAGGTCATTTACCTGAATAATTGACGACTCGGCGAATGCCGAGTTCGTCTACGCGGAGTATCGCCGCGAAGTTACGCCAGTCGTTCGTTCAAGGCCGCTAAAAAGGTCATTTACCTGTATAATTGGCGACTCGGCGAATGCCGAGTTTGTCTACGCGGAGTATCTCGGCGAAGTTACGCTAGTCGTTCGTCACGTAGCTGATTTCTACTCGGCGTAGTTTTATCGTCCAAACTCCGCGAAATTACGCGATTTCTGAATTCCTCACTCGGCGTGAAAGAGTAAAGTGTGGGTTTCGCGTGAGCTGTACTGTATAGGTAAATGGAACTTTAAGGTATCTAGTGTGAATAGCACATATCGCTATTGACGTCACACAATAATAATATAGCAATTTTAAGCAATCTTGATCCATGCTATTATGCAAACACACTCTCTGATCCTGCATAACATATGTGTAGTTTGATGTAATTGGTCTTTGACCTCCTAGTGTGACCTTAACCTTTAAGGTACAGTCCTGATTTTTGCACATGACACATTTTCTTATTGTACTTAAAGTTTGAGTTAAGTTTCATCGAATTCCATTTCAGTACTTTCAAAGTTATGGCTGAGACTAGATTTTGACTCATTTGACCTTTGACCTACATTTTTTACACATTTAGTTGCAAAAATTATCTTTCTTATGTTTTTTATATTATATGAGATTGTTTGTTGAATACACCCCTTGTTAGATTAATTTCATTAAATGACACATTCTCAGATTCATGAACTCTTATCAATTACTTACACATGTAGTAGTTTACCAGCATATATGTTTCTCCAAAGAACTCATGAAACAGTACCAACATTGTATCTATATTTAGTAAACCGGAGTATTAGCTTCTAGGGTAATAAGATGTTGTTTTTTTAATTACTGATTTTCATCTGAAGTTATCCATCAACCTTTACTGTGTCAATTACAACATGCATTATTTATCCACCAACCTTCATAGTGCCAATTACAACATACAGAAGTTTTCTACAAACCTTTATTGTGCCAATTACCAAAAATAAATAAAAAATTATCCAACGACCTTTATTGTGCCAATTACAACATACAGAAGTCATACACCAACCTTTATTGCTTTGCAATATGCAGAATATATCCACCAACCTTTATTGTGCCAATTACAATATACAGAAGTTATACACCAACCTGTATTGTGCCAATTACAACATGTAGAAGTTATACACCAACCTTTATTGTTTTGCAATATGCAGAATGTATCCACCCACCTTTATTGTGCCAATTACAACAGGTTATACACCGACCTATATTGTTCCAATTACAACAGGTTATCCACAAACTGTTAGTGTGCCAATTACAACATGTAGAAGTTATACACCAATCTTTATGGTTTTGCAATATGCAGAATGTATCCACCAACCTTTATCGTGCCAATTGCAACAGGTTATACACCCGAACCTTTATTGTGCCAATTACAACATGTAGAATTTATCCACCAACCGTTATTGAGCCAATTACAACATACAGAAGTTATACACCAACATTTATTGTGCCAATTTAACAGGTTATACAACAACCTTTAATGTGCCAATTACAACATGTTATACAACAACCTTTAATGTGCCAATTGCAACATGCAGAAGTTATCCACAATCTTCGTTGTGCCAATTACAACCTACAGAAGTTAAACACCAACCTTTATTGTTTTGCAATTTGCAGAATGTATCCACCAACCTTTATTGTGCAAATTACAACAGGTTATACACCAACATTTATTGTGCCAATTTAACAGGTTATACACCAACCTTTACTGTGCCAATTACAACATTTTATACACCAACCTTTATTGTGCCAATTACAACATGCAGAACTTATCAACAACCTTCGTTGTGCGAATTACAACATGCAGAACTTATCCACAACCTTCGTTGTGCCAATCACAACCTACAGAAATGATACACCAACCTTTGTGCCAATTACAACAGGTTATTATAAACACCAACCTTTAGTGTGCCAATTACAACATGCAGAATTTGTCCACCAACCTTTACTATGCCAATTACAACATACAGAATTTATCCAACAACCTTTATTGTGCCAATTACAAAAAGTTATACACCAGACTTTATTGTGCCAATTATATACAAAAATATTTTCCATTGTGCCAATCACAACCTACAGAAATGATACACCAACCGTTGTGCCAATTACAACAGGTTATTATATACACCAACCTTTAGTGTGTCAATTACAACATGCACATTTTTTCCACCAACCTTTACTATGCCCGTTACAACATGCAGAATATCCACCATCCTTTGTTGAACCAATTAAAACATACAGAAGTTACCCACCATCCTTTACTGTGCCAGTTACAACATACAGAAGTTACCCACCATCCTTTACTGTGCCAGTTACAACATACAGAAGTTATACACCATCCTTTACTGTGCCAGTTACAACATACAGAAGTTATACACCATCCTTTACTGTGCCAGTTACAACATACAGAAGTTATACCCCATCCTTTACTGTGCCAGTTACAACATACAGAAGTTACCCACCATCCTTTACTGTGCCAGTTACAACATACAGAAGTTACCCACCATCCTTTACTGTGCCAGTTACAACATACAGAACTTACACACCATTATTTACTGTGCCAGTTACAACATACAGAAGTTACCCATCATCCTTTACTGTGCCAGTTACAACATACGGAAGTTATACACCAACCTTTACTGTGCCAGTTACAACATACAGAAGTTATACACCATCCTTTACTGTGCCAGTTACAACATACAGAAGTTATACACCAACCTTTACTGTGCCAGTTACAACATACAGAAGTTATACACCATCCTTTACTGTGCCAGTTACAACATACAGAAGTTATAAACCAACCTTTACTGTGCCAGTTACAACATACAGAAGTTACCCATCATCCTTTACTGTGCCAGTTACAACATACAGAAGTTATACACCATCCTTTACTGTGCCAGTTACAACATACAGAAGTTACCCACCAACCTTTACTGTGCCAGTTACAA
Source organism: Cyrtodaria siliqua (assembly GCA_037043455.1). Classification (NCBI taxonomy): domain Eukaryota; kingdom Metazoa; phylum Mollusca; class Bivalvia; order Adapedonta; family Hiatellidae; genus Cyrtodaria; species Cyrtodaria siliqua. Next base: position 40,299 of record JAWPHD010011152.1, read on the forward strand.
CATACAGAAGTTATACACCATCCTTTACTGTGCCAGTTACAACATACAGAAGTTATACACCATCCTTTACTGTGCCAGTTACAACATACAGAAGTTATACACCAACCTTTACTGTGCCAGTTACAACATACAGAAGTTATACACCAACCTTTACTGTGCCAGTTACAACATACAGAAGTTATACACCAACCTTTATTCATGTGTCAATTACAACATACATAAGTTATACACCATCCTTAACTGTGCCAGTTACAACATACAGAAGTTACCCACCAACCTTTACTTTGCCAGTTACAACATACAGAAGTTATACACCATCCTTTACTGTGCCAGTTACAACATACAGACGTTATACACCATCCTTTACTGTGCCAGTTACAACATACAGAAGTTATACACCAACCTTTATTCATGTGTCAATTACAACATACATAAGTTATACACCATCCTTTACTGTGCCAGTTACAACATACAGAAGTTATACACCAACCTTTACTGTGCCAGTTACAACATACAGAAGTTACCCATCATCCTTTACTGTGCCAGTTACAACATACAGAAGTATTACAACATGTGTCAATTACAACATGTTATACACCATCCTTTGCTGTGCCAATTACAACATGTATGTTATCCAGCAACCTTTGATGTGCCAATTACAACATACAGAAGTTATCCATCAATATGTATTGTGCCAATTACAACATGTTATCCACCAACCTTTGCTCTGCCAATTACAACATGTATGTTATCCAGCAACCTTTGATGTGCCAATTACAACATACAGAAGTTATCCATCAGTATGTATTGCACCAATTACAACATACAGAAGTTATCCATCAGTATGTATTGCACCAATTACAACATACAGAAGTTATCCATCAGTATGTATTGTGCCAATTACAACATACAGAAGTTATCCATCAGTATGTATTGCACCAATTACAACATGTTATACACCTATAACATATATATGACACAATTATCCTAAGAATAGATGTTCTTAAAGTGACACTTCAAAATCACCCCATCAACATCATCATCAAATAGAAAATTCCTTTATGGCCAGTACTGACTTCAATAACAAACTTAAAGAGACCCACTATTGGAATTTTATACCGTAAAACTGAATGTCCTAAAATACACCCAATGATTGATATAATCATCATCATCATCATCATCATCACCATCATCAAATATACAATTCCAATGCATGGCAGTGTGCAACACTTAAAATATAATTTGCAAACATGCAGATATTAATCCTACTGTTAATGTTGTACTCAAAATCAAATCAGGGCTAGAAATTAACACTTTCAGTTTACTAGACAACCGGTCTAGTAGTTGGGTAAAATCACTAGACCTGCTTAAAATTTACTAGCCCAATGTAATATTCAACAGAAATTTGAGTTTCGGTTTCGTTTCGGTTTCTTTTCATGAGTTTTAAATGTATTTTGAAGGTATCTCCACATTTCTTATGTATGCAAGGTTATCCAAGCACACAAAAGCATCGTTTTTTATGAAAAACACTCATTTTAATTACTAAGGCAATTGTTATTGAAACTCTGGAAATATGAAGTTGTTTAAAGGTTAGGTTAGAAAGTGCTCTCACTACACAACCTAGCGATTTTATCATTTATCTGATATGTGAACAATTTTTTACTAGCCCTTCGGACTACCCAGACACAAACATTTGGTAACCCGGCAGCATTTTTACTAGCCTCGGGGTACCAAACTAGGGCTAATTTCGAGCTCAGTAAATCTGGGGTTCAACAACTGGATTCTGTCGTGCAAATTTGTAAAACTTCCCTATAAATTAAAAAAATACTGGCCTATATTCCAATGACTGGATCAAGCAGTTGCACTGGCCTGGCATACAAGTGTTATAACCAGTGCACTGTTGCTGACATGTCTACACATTTACATTTACAGAGGTTTGAATACATACACTTTTTTTTGCTTTAATACTAGTATGTGTTCTTACAGAAGACATTGTTATACAACTATTTTGTATGGGTCAAATCCTTGGTTTTAGAATTAGGCAAGGACTACATAGTTTTAAGATTATAAAACGGTGTAATGAGGTTTGATGCAACCTTCCACCAACCCCAACCCCCACTCCCCAGGCCCCACCACCACCCACCCACCAATGTGAGCACCTCCATCGACCCGTGCCAGTTTACGCTTGATTTCCCTTTTACACAGACGGTTAAAGAAAACATGTTTACCCTGCTCATTTTATAACAATAAACAGTAGACATATGACATCTAAAACATGACAGGTCTATTGACAAATGATGGAACATGATGAATTTATGCAGGTCATATCGGTCTGTTTAAAGCTCTCTGTGCGTCTACTTACGATTAAATAACGATATGTTGAGAGTTGACATCACAAACAGTAACATAAGAACATATTTACCTGCCCTAAATGTCAAATATCTGTCCATGATTCACAAATATTTAATATTTAATCACTACCAGACTCGTTCATATGTCATTTTTTGCTGCTGTAATTATATACATATGCAAGGTCAAAGATCACGCAAAATGAAACGGCCAATCAAATTCCACTATTTAAGCTGCTAAACTAGGCTAAGTTGGTTTCCTGCTTTTTTTCCGACATAGTGAATGCAGTCTGGCGGAATACAGCAGGAGACCAGTTTAATCAAGTTCATGGATGCAAGGAACGACAACGCGGCTAATATTTACGCTCGTTGATATATGGTCATATATGGAATACACAAATTTAATTGTTATTTAACATCTCAGCAATATATTATTATGATTATTTAGAGTCGTATTAAAAAGAGGGAGAGGTTACAATGGAATCTGAAATGAAAAACTGGTCCATAGGGCCATTCGGATGTATATGGTACTGAGGGAATTCTATAAGGGAGAAAAGATGCTCTAGATAGCAGAGTATGTTCAAAAGTTCATCGTCCTCAGCTGATCCTCTAGAGCTGTACAAGTCGTCAGGGAAAGTCCTGAAGTCGTGCAGTACGAAATATATTACTGCACAGATGCCAAACGTTCATATACATATTCCACCACCAGACACCATGATGATCATAACCCGATCGTTGACAGACAGACGGATGGACAGTGATAAAGGCATGAGCTAGCACAGTAGTAATAGCTGGGCTGATATATAAAGCCCTGGTAATAGTTACCTTAGTTAAAGGTGATGAAGTGACACGGCCAAACAATACATGGCATCTGGGCTGATAATTAAAGCCCTGATGGCATATGCATTATCATATTGTAAATATCGTTTGAAGCAAAGACGTAATAAACCATACATACTTCTTAACTGTTTTAAAGCAAACAAAAGCACCCTGCAGATGACTACAAAAGACTTTACTGGCCATATCATGCATTATAACACTTAAAATATAATTTGCAACATGCGGATATTAATCCTACTGTTTTTTCATACAATTGCTGTGATTTCTTTTTAGAACTATGATGATAATTCTCAAAATGGCGCCGATTCAAATGATCATATATTCTTTGTTTATCAAAATAGGATGGAAGTCCCTTGAAAACCGACGATCAGATGCTAGGTTATGTCTCTTTTTCAAAATAGTTTACTGCCTTGTTGCTTTACCCATGCCGCCGTATGTCATACAGGCTCTGAGAATTCCCCGCCAATCTACACACTATTGCTGATTACTACAAGTATTCGTTCTTTCCCCTTGCAATAGTACAGTGGAATAGACTACCAGCCAATGCTGTCAGACTTGAACTCATTCAAACTGGCAATCTGCTCAGTCATACACTCCATGCCATAGACAGGAAGCTTTGTTTTTACTTTTAAAAATCACTTTGTCTTCTTCGGGCTTTTAACATTATAACAATATCATACTTTTATCTCATTCTCACTTGATTTTAAAACTATTTTACCTTTCCTTCAACTACTCACACTGCACAGACACGCACCAGCACATAATCCCCGTGAGCGGGTGCTGCAGTATCAGCAGATAGAGATGGTTGTGTTTAGAAGGAGGATTATACAAAGAGTAAAAAACTAAAGCGTTTGTGCGCACACTTAAAGCGTTTGTAGACAAAGACTAAAAATGTGAGTGAGAAATCGCAATATATTCTACAAAACATTGCGTTTGATTACACGCAGTACTTTTTTTGTATTGCTTTATATAAATAAATAACCGTATTATTAGAATATTTTCGAAAATTCACTAAATTCTTAGAAAATCCGTTAATTTCTATTGTTTGGGATATTTACATTTTTGTGTCATTGGTTTTCGCGTCATAGAAATGTGTTTGTCACAGGTCATATACCACTATTGCATTTCCCATAGGCCTCCATTATAGCCTTTTGGCCTACAGTACTTATTCCTATATCGGAACTGATGATAAAACCTAACTTTTTTTAAAGAACTATCTTGGAGACACTCAAAAATGACCAGCAAATTGGCGATGATGTTGTGTTTTTTTGTATAGTGGGGTACGAGTGTCTGACCAAAGAGGAGATTCCTCGTGGTAGCGGCCTGCCCAGTTAGCATACTACGCACGTGGGATATCCTCACCCCCAGGGTTTTGCGGTTGTTGTTGTTCTTATGCATATTGTACACAAGGGTGGTACAATGTGTTTGTTATTGATTTTATCACCAACAACAGTTGATTACGGTTACTTACTACCCTGTATAATTATGGACAGTATAGTCTGGTTATTATATAACCATATATGATTATTTTTGTGTTAAGTAACCCGTCAATTGGTTTAACAGTTTTTAATGTTTTTATGTGTATATTATGTATACACACTTTTCCTATGTAACACGTATGTTATAGACACACTATATTTGTGTCACGTGTGTTAATAGCCCAAGTACAGAAATCGTCTCTGATTCCACTCGGATAGACAATAATCCGAACTACAAGAGCGTTTTCGGTCTATTGACCTTCTTCAGTTGCAACATGCAATCCTAAACGATTTCTATTTAACGTATAAGTTATCTCATTAACTAATGTAATGAGGTTTTACTTTATGAAGGTATACTGTGATAGACCAACTACGTATATATAGTTTATTCAATCTGTCCTACTAAGATAATAACAGAGATTGAATACTTTATATATGTGCGTTTTTTTATTGAAAATGATAGTTCAAAGTACAGTAGTACCGTAAGACATGTCGGGTTGATACCGCATATAATGTCTTTTAATAAAAATGTAGCAAGATTTATAGACACGACTGGGTTGATACCGTCTTCAATGTGTCTTATGATAGCACGTATTCCGAGAAATACCGTATTTGTAATGTTGATACCGAAGCAAAATTTGGAGTACCTCCAAATGTGAGTAAATATGTTTTAAAGACAGATAATATATATATATATTAGCAGACTATGACACGAATGTGTCATACAGTATATATTCCGAGGAATATGCAGTTTACACGTCGGGTTGATACCGAAACAAAATCTTGAGTACATCCAGATGTGTGTAAATCTTAAATGTGTCTTATTATAGCATGTATTCCGAGGAATACAGTATTTGTAAATTACTCGTCGGGTTGATACCGAAACAAATTTTGGAGTACCTCCAAAAGTGAGTAAATATGTTATAAAGACAAATAATATATATATATATATATATAAGCAAACTCTGACACGAATGTGTCATACAGTATATATTCCGAGGAATATGCAGTTTACACGTCGGGTTGATACCGAAACAAAAGCTGGAGTACCTCCAGATGTGTGTAAATCTGTACTGTAACAGAGAGTATCTGTTGTAAAGATTGCTAACAGAAATGAATTATACAATGTTTTCAGAGCTGAAAACGTGCGTGTAACTCAGTCGATGTAGGGACAACGACTTTCAGCCTCTAATATTTCACTGGAGGTGGTCACCCCAAGAATGGCAGTCAAGAAATTTTCCTTTTTGCAGATATACTCTCAGTACAATTGTATCCATACAAATGCAAATTTCAGTCAAAATATCCTAAATCAACATGTTTTATGATGAAAATATAATATTTTGATGTTTTATGGTGTTTGTTATGATTTGGGTAATTTAATCCAATCAGAATCTGCATTTCAATCTGAGTATATGCCTAATAGACCCTATACTTTTTCAACCAATCAGAAGCTCCAAATCAATAGTGGTATCTGACAACTACTCATAATTCCGATAGAGTATCATACAAAAAACTGACCAATCAATGACCAGAAATACATTCAGGTAGGAGATAAACAAGTTTACTGTTAAAATGAAGGTAATTATAGTAACATTCTTTTAAAACCCTGCATATTTATACATGCACATTCATGCAAACTGATTCAAAATCAAAATCTTGAAAATTATTGTCTTTTTACTATGCCAAAGATTTTTATTTTACTATAGAACGTAAGGATAAAAACTGAGTAACACAAATTTTATCACCTGCTGAAAATAAGATAAAATCTCAACATCTCTACAATGGAAAATTATAAATTGATTTCACGCAGGCCAGAACTTTATTATTAGGCCAAATAAAATAATATGTGGTTCCGGTTACATTTGGGATGGCAGTGGGATGGGGTGCAAGTGGGTGGGAATTAGGGACGGTATTTTTTTGTTTTTTTGAACCGTAAAAAAGTCTAGACTGGAAGTTGGTCTTGCTTGTTACCTTGTAACTTCCTAGTGTTCATAATTGAATTGAATTGGGGTTTTACATGAAAAGGTTATATGCCAGGCTCATCTTCCATGTACATCGAAATAAAAATGGAAAATGGGCCTAGAACCTTCTCACCCTGAACTGCAGAGTTGCTGCAAATTCTATCGTAGAAACTCCATTTACGCTGGAGCCATGTTATTGCTTTTCTGCCACTACTCTTTTGATGCGAGCGAGATAGCACCTGAAACCATGCAGGGATCATGATGAAGACCTTTAATGAACATGAACAAAAAATGATAAAATGAACATGAATTTGTGGGGATTCTATACCCCTCTGCCTACCCCTCCAAAGGGATCTGCAGTGGCCCTTTTCTTTGCCCCGTGACCAAACGGGGGCCCCCGGGAACCACACGGGGCAACCTACCTTCTTAATGCCATTAAATTGACATCATTTTTCGATACAGATTCAAAAATCAAGGAGGTCGCCATTTTGCTTACTGGAAGCATCCCTTTCTGAGTATGAAGATTCGCCCCATGTACTTTCATACTTTTTCTCTCTAAAAAAAAATAGGGAAAAATATTTAAGGTTGGCGATAACGGCCCAAAAATCTAGGGTCGGTCGGGTAACCGGAACCACACATATTATTTTACTTGACCTTATACATCTACAGTCCTGGCACAGGCTTACATTAAAGCCTTCAGGGCTACCATGATTTCCCTATATCTTGAGAACACCAGGGCTCCAAGAATAGGATAGTCCGATGCCCGGTCTGAATCCGGGCTAGTCTCTCTTTCAAAAATGGTTGCCCGTCGAGCTAAGCTAAAAAAATCGCGGGACAATCAAACTTTTCAAACTAAAATCCAACCAGAAATTGTGTTTTATTGCGTGTAAAAGTTTGAAGCCGTATTTGTTGAACATTATCTCCCTTCATTAAAATTCATCAATTTGAAAGTGTGCATTTCATTGGTTGATTACATGATTTGAACCAACAGCTTGCATATTCACTCAAATTTGTCACGTTGGACAGAAGAAGAAAGATCACTCGAATATTAACAGTGATCAGTGATTTCGTTTTAATATTTTTATTTTTCGATGAATTGCTGTATAATCTTTTTCTATTTTTAGTTCATGTTTAGCAAGTCTGTATCATAAAAACGCTTAACAGCGAAAGCTTATTCACAAATGCAAGCTGCCGTAATAACACCGGGAATGCACACCTGTTTTAGATGGTTTAATTTGCGGGACCAGGAATGTTTTTTGACGTGATTTGCGACACGATCCTAAAACTGTAAAAGAATATAATATTGTTTTAGTTATATATCTGTGGATGAATAAAAAGAAAACATAGGAAAATAGAACCTTCTTGTTTGATTCTAATCACATGTGTATTATTAATTAATTATGAAAAATGAATACGTGTATCACTACCTTTATGAGTCCCTTTTTTTGTTGACTAAAATTGAAATAATTTTTGGCGTGTGTATTATTAATTAATTATGAAAAATGAATACGTGTATCACTACCTTTATGAGTCCCTTTTTTTGTTGACTAAAATTGAAATAATTTTTGGCGTGTATTCTATCAACCTGGAGTGGAGGCTTCATACTGAGCTCAGATTCAGAAAAGCAATGTCATTATACATATGCGAGATGAAAACTGTGTTTAGTACCACTTACTTTGCATTTTCAGATATACCAAGATATAAATTAAGAGTTCTACATGATATATCTGCGGTTGTTTGTCCCTTACCACTGTTCACATAATGTGTTACCGTTGGAACCACCTTGCAGAGCTTCAACTGCAGCTTTCAGAACGGGAGTCAGAAATGACAATTAAATGTCACTGTACAAGGGCATTCATAGGGTAAGAGAATTAAGAGAATAGTTTGGTATTTAAAATACCGTATTGTTTCTAATTAGGGCCCCCGGGGGCGTGACATTTTCTGAAAGGGGGGGCGCTTATTAGAACGCTTTTCGTAAGCCAGTACACATTTTAATTTCCTTATATAATGATAAAAATGTTGTTTTACTGACATATGGAATTAAATTCATAAGTTAAGTTAGTTTGTGTATACTATTTCTTGGATTTTAACCACTTTTCTTGGATATTAACCACTTTTACACCGCAAGGTAAGATCTATTTTTTGCTAATTAGAGGGGGAGCGCTAATTAGAAACAATACGGTATTCTGATTCTGATTTCACGTATAAGTGATTGTTTCCGTATATTATTTACAAAAGTAATTTAATTTTAATATCAACTGTGTTTTGTCAAATGTAATGTTTGAAATTGTGTTGCTTTAGTCTCCACGGATGGAGCAACAGTGTAATTTTCTAGTGATAGTTAATGTTATTTGCCATGTTTGGAGTGAAGTATGTTATTTGTTACAGTGATAGCTACCTGGCTAGGCTTGGTCTGCAGGACCAGGACGAATCTGAGGAGGAAGATGATGAGAATGAAGAACAACCAGACCAGCTTGATGGCCATTTCCAAGATACAGACTTCTCAGACATGATAGTACCAGGTATATAGCATATTTTGTGTCCCTCATAGTATTTCTGTAACTATGAGGCAAATAAATCAATTTTTTGATTGACAACTCTTCAACACATTAGGTCATCAATAAAAATAGGTGTGTTTCCTATTGCAAACTCTGAAAAAATAAGGTAGGTCAGTAGGCTTTTTTTTTTAAGCAAGATATTGTGAGATTCTATTTATCACATAAAACACATACAAGTTCATGATATAACGTGGAAGTTTCTATGTGATATAGTTCATTAGTGTCGTATTGTTTACATGAAAGAAAAATGTTCAACTCTGAAATCATATAACATTCCAGGCAAATCGTATGGCTTTCCTAAATATTTTACACTTTCGCAGTGTAATTCGGTAATAATTTGCATAGTTATACCACCAGTGACCAGTGGATTACAGAAAACATAAAATGGTGTTATGTTTCACTTCCATGATGTAAATTATGTGATAAATCATCATTCAGAACAAATAAAAAAATAAAAAATTGGCATACGATCGGGGGTCTTAAGTGACTTGCTCAAGGTGAAAAGTGCAGAGTTTCTGAGACGCCACAACCTTTGAGTTACCAGGCAAGCGCATTCACATTCATGAAATAAAAACAGGTTGTTCTACCTGTGAAAGTGCTGAACATTGATAGATTTTCCTTCTTGTTAAGGTTTAGACAATGTTGAGGGTTATAGATAAGAGAACATCCATGTTACATATATTCGCAACTTGTCTCTCGTAGCTGAGTTGTTTACATGCATGTCAAATAGGGTCAAACCCGGTACGTTCGGACAGCCCGGTACGATCGGATGCTTGATTACTCTCACAACACTGTTTTATGCATTTACATATACTTCTAACATATTTTCTTCAAATTTTCAACGTTCAATTTGCATTATGTATCCTTTGAAAAACTGTGGCCCTTGATTTAATGAAAACTCCAATGTTTTCCTTCTTGACACATCCACCTCACCCCTTTGTTTTCACCTTTTTTTTCCCTGATGGTATGCCGGGTGTATCATTTCTTGTTCTCTGAAAATTCGAATAGTCGAGCTGCGTTGTCCTCTGACAGCTCTTGTTTAAAACAATTTTACGTTTTTTTGAACTTTTACAGATGTCCGAGTATACCTTCATGGGTGTCCGAATGTATCTGTAAGAGTACCAGAGATGAAATGACAAATGCATACACATGGTTTAATAAGTGTTAAATGGAATGATTAATTCTGTTTTCATTTGAAAACGATCCGCATATGACCCTTCATTACGCAATTATTTCATAAAGCTTCTGGCGCACAGATATGTGACAATACAAGTGCCTGAATTTGAAGGCGTCCAAACGTACCGGGTTTGACCCTAGTATGAACATGTTGTAATGAAAACTCCTGAAAATTTGGAGATGTTCTTTCTGTTTGAAAGTTAGAAAGGTACACAGAGCACCTAAACTAAATTTATCAGTGACATAGCTGACAAGTTTAACATGAATTTTTTTATTGGAAACTCGTATCAATCCTAGGCTAGCACTTGTAGACATGTTGTTATATGCAGAAACAGAAGATGTACACTGTGGTACTACTGAAGTAGCTGCTGGTGAGGAAGTCAGCGTGAAGGATGATGATGAGGAGGAGGAAGCAAGTGAGGAAGAAGAGATGGTGATTACTGAAGAACAACAGGCTGAGATAGAGATGATGAAGAAAATGGGACTTCCAGTACAGTTCTCATTTGGAGATCTTCCAAAGAAATCTAGGGTAGGTTTGATCATATTTGCATCAGTGACATTTTGACATTTTAATGTACCATTTGTTACAACCTGCAAAATTAAATTTAAGTAAAATAATGTCAAATTTCAGATTGAACATTTGGCTAAAGATAGAAAATGTATTTCAGTTATGAATAGAAATGCATATACTTTATTCTTATATATACGACTGTCGAGGGCTGTTCAAATAATACGTGGACTTTTTCGATATCGCACTCATTTATGGACGTAAACCTTTCAGATTCATGCATGTTGTAACCCAACTAATAAGAAATAAAATGATTTAAACAAAAAATCTATACCATGTCTAGTTACGTTGCAATGAATGATCTAATAGGGTGAGGAACCCATCTACCTAGCAGTCCAAAATGTGACGTCTGTATTGTATAACTGCATTTCGGGAATGGCTAAATAAGAAAAGTCGTCGGCAAAAATACACAACACTTAAGTAGCATTGTCACTGGTATTCTAAAATAACAACTATGACATTTTATGAATATTGAAAAAGGAAAACTAAGATAAATATAAATAAGTAGACGAACACTGACGACGTTAGAAAAAATCATGGAGTACTAAAATGTTAATAAATATTTAATAATATGAACTTTTGATAAAACAAAAAAGTTAATGCAAAAATGAAATACGAAAACTTAACATTTTAAAATCGTACATATTTTATTCAAAATATATATGTTAATAAATTAAGAATATCAATATATGTTCTATAAATATGTCTTTTGGAATGACTATGTTATTTGTTTTCTAAATACTTTGAATATTTAAGCTAAACTCGATCGAATTCATATGATCTCTTTCCGAAGCTGTGATATACTTATAAAACATGATTATCAGCAATGCTGCAAAATATGTATTTAATGCAATCCATGACTAATACAATAGTCTAATTAAATAACAATTACGTTTGTTATTTATAGTATTTTTAGCCCTTTTTGGGGGGGGGGAAAATCGGCTTATAGATTGGCGTAAACCGGACGGGCGACGGGTGTCCACATTTTGTTTTTTCTATATTTCTCGGCATTACCATGTCCGATCTTCATCAAACTTTAACAGCATCTTACTCCCATTAACCACTGACCATAACGTCAAAACTAGGTCACTGTCACCTACTTTCTCCAAAATATACCTTTTTGTTAAAGTTTCGGCGGTGGTTGGTGCCGGGGCTTGAAATAAAGTTTTTGTTATATCTCCGCATTACCATGTCCGATCTTCATCAAACTTTAACAGCGCCTTACTCCCATTAACCACTGACCATACCCTGAAAACTAGGTCACTGTGACCTACTTTATCCACAATATACCTTTTTGTTTAAGTTTCGGAGGGGGGGATACATTTTTTGTTATATCTCCCCATTACGATGTCCGATCTTCATCAAACTTTAACGGCATTTTACTCCCATTAACCACTGACCATAACCTCAAAACTAGGTCACTGTGACACCTACTTTCTACAAAATATACCTTTTTCTTTAAATTTGGACGGGGAGGTGGGGGGTGTGGGCGTGTTGGGGGGAGAGGGGGGCAGGAATTTTTGTTTTTGTTTTTGTTATATCTCAGGATTACCATGTCCGATCTTCATCAAACTTTAACAGCACCTTACTCCCATTAACTACTGACCATACCCTGAAAACTAGGTCGCTGTGACCTACTGAAAGCTCTATTAAATAGTTTCACAAAACACACAGGCACTTACCTTTCACATTTTCGAAAAGCCGGCTTTAACGCCACCGGGCATTTATCTCTTGTTCATCATTTATAACGTCAGGTTGTTGATGATTTTCAAGGCAACGTCACAGCACAAAAATGACGTGCTCCGTGGCGGCTACAGTGAGGTTGCAAAAAGTTGTATTTCTTAAAATCTGTTTCAAATAATTTTATAATATGTACTGATATGAAAGTGAAAATGTAAACCTTTATTGCCATAAAATTTAATTTACTCGATTTATAAAATTATTTTAACTATTAAAAAAGCGCACACACTATTTGAACGTCCCTTGTATATACCTACAAATGTTTATGTTTTGTCTGTATTTTATATCCAAGATAACATCTTTTGAAATGAGTCTTGCATGTTATTGGACAATTTTAACATTGTTTTCGGTGAGATTGTTTTACATACATGTACTTATAAATTAACATTTAGGGAAAGAAAAACCATGGAAAGAAAAAAAAGCAAAAGCGACGGAATTGTAAATCTGAAGATGAAAAGAAAATGATGGAATTAAATGCAGCAGAAAACAACAACACACACGATAACTACAATGAGAATGGGCATTCTAGCAATGATTACTGGAATGGTGAAAATCATGGTGGTAAAGTTGAAATTGATGAAAGTACAATAGCTGATACCATAGTCTCAGCAGGTCTAGTCAATGGAACAGATGCTATTAGGAATGGGGTAAATCCAAATTTAGCGGGAATTGATTGTGAGACAGTATGGCAGGATTATTGGACGAAGTATGGGGAATATTTAGTGTGGGAGGGTTGGGTCGCAAAATATCCTGATCAAGTAGATTTTGAGAAGTTGCAAGCTGTACCAGCCATAGCTGAGGTGGAAATTGAGACAGAAACAACAACTGATATAGATAAAGAAGGTGAATTAGAAACTGATCATTGTGGAGCTGTTGATGTTACAGTGGAGACAACTGATACAACTGGGAAGGTTTGTGAAAAAGTTGATAAGAAAACAGAGAGAAGCAATTCTGTGGATGAACAAACAGATAATAAGTCTGACAATGAAACTGTAAAATATGCTACTGAAGAAAGGACATTTGAGAATAGAATCGGAAATGCAAACATTAGCGCAAGTGAATTGAATATTGAGTCAATAGATGATTACATTAATCCATGTTCACCTATGAAATATATGTCTCCAAATTTTAAGATCATAAGTGGTGAAGATATAGTTTCAACATTAAATCGGAGAACAGAGGCAGCTGGACCAAACACTGATGATATTGAAAATTGTGACAATGAGTCTGATGTGGACAATCTAGCCAATGAGAGAGCTGAAACGATCAACATGATGCATTGTTATTCGAATTTAAGCCAACCAATCATAGACAGAGCAGATCAAAATTCATCAGAATTCGATGGCAATAATGGTGACACTCTGGATGAAAACGCTGATGGAAATGAAACTGTAAACTGTTATGCAGATGATGCCTATAGTGGTGAAGGTGATTTTAATAAAGTCTGGGAAGAACTGTGGAATGAGCATTACACAGAGTCATACTGGTATTACTACAATCAGTTTGCGGAAAAGTTTGACAGAATAGCACCGTCCGTTCATAATGTAGACACAATAGTAGAAGGAGTTGCTGTTGTTAATGATCAAGGTGAACTTGTTGTTGTTGATGATATTAATGAACTTATCGTAAATGCAGGCAATGAATCAGAAATAGAGTTGAGTGGAGACAATTATGAACAATCTCAAGATAATGTGTTCTATGTTTTGGAGGATGGTCAAGGCATCGACAGCCTTATTAATGACTTGAATGCAAACAATGATGGTCGGATATATGTTCTAGAAGACAGTGATGCTGTTGAAGGTACTCTTGCTACAACTGAAAGTTTAAAAGGAAACATTGAACATATTAAAACATCTGACCAGACTACTGAGTGTATAGCTTCAAGTTTAAACAACATAAGACTGACAAATGAAACAGAAATGACAACTGATGCTGCTAATGGAAAACAAGGTGTCCGTGAATATGTAAATGATATAAATACAGCTGCAGTAGAACACAACCTCACCACTGATGACAAAGAGGACTCATGTAAGAGTGGTGAGGAGCTTGTAGATGGGAGTAGGAAGCGGAGACAACAAAAGGAGAGGAAATCACAGCAAGACACAGCTCATACAGGAACAACAACAGGTGAACACATTACAGGTGAGTAAGGTTCTAGGATCTATAAATAGCTGCTTCTTTGTTTCAAAATTGCATATCTTAAATACACCAGTTGCAGTACCCAGCAGTTGTCTATCATTTGGCTATGCATTGTAAGATTCAACTCTTGCTTCTCTTTCTAACATTGGGTGTAACTAGTATAAAGAAAAACGAATTTAAGTCTGTTAGGTCTGTAAACATAACTACACAGAAAGTCTGTTATGTCAATATACTTCGGTTTTTAGGTCCTTATGCGTAGCCAGGTACAGAAGGTAGGTCAATGTGACCTGTATTTTCAGTTGAAGGTAGAGCCAAGAACTTGACAGTGAGTATATGGATTTGTCCTTGATTGATATTAAGACCTATTAATAACGGGGTCAAACCAGTATTACTTCGACTCATTGAACAAATAGGGAAAATGCTCTGCCTGTGGCATATGGTTGTTTCAGGTTTGGATTAAGAATCTTTTTCAAAACAAACCGACCTCAACAAAAATACATTGAATCTACTTAATTTGCAAATATGTTGTACTTAATTTGAAAATACATAGGGAGAATTTACAACTATTAACTTTTATCAGTATGTATACCTCTGCTTCACAACGTGGAGTGAGTGCCATATAGGAGTCACGCTGTCCATAACGGCACATCGCATCCCAGCACATTAAACACATTGTCATGTCACATCGCGCAACACATTTTTATTACTTGCATTTCTCAAACAGTTTCCAATGGATTGTTCCCAAACTTCATATACACATCACAATTGATGGTGTCCCTCTACATCACACATTGATGATTGCCTAATTTATTACAAAATCATGTCCCTTTTCTTATATTGATTGTATAATGTCCAATAACACATTTTTCTCAAACAGTTTGATTGGATTGTTTTACACATAACAACTGATGACCTTATGTCCCTCTACATCACACATTGTTGATTGCCTATTACACATAACAGCTGATGACCTTATGTCCCTCTACATCACGCATTGTTGATTGCCTATTACACATAACAGCTGATGACCTTATGTCCCTCTACATCACACATTGTTGATTGCCTAATTTATTAAAGAATTATGGTCCTTTGTTTCATTTAGGTTTTTTTTTAAAAAAAAGCTGAGCATTCATCACCTTCAGTGAGTTTAGTTTAAGCTGTGTGAAAATAGTGCACAATGTGTTATAAATGAGTTCTCTTAATCAGCTTTATTATATAGCAGGTATGAGTATATCAGGTGATCAGCGGGCCCCACCAGGATGTGGTGGTGGTGATGAGCCTCCTGAAATCGTACTGTATGTTCTGTATACTAACATATATTGCAGATCTGAGTATATCAGGTGATCAGCGGGGCCGCCCAGGTCGTGGTGGTGGTGGTGGCGGTGGTGATGAGCCTCCTGATGATAGACCTATCCACATTCCTCGCAGGTAAAGCTTGCTGAGCGATAACAGCTAGTTTTTAACACAGGGTGGCCACAGACTATGGAGAAACATGGGGAATGGAAAAAGGCCACAAAAAAATTAACATGCAGGGAAAAATCAGAGACAACTCTTTTTACTAAAAACAACCTCTAGTTTAAAAAACAATTTTGTAGCAACTACTTCTTGAAAACTATAAGTGATATTGATATAGGGCTTTTTCTAAACTTATCAGCATAACATGATGTTGGTCCTTGTTGAAAAGCATTTTGATTCGACGTTAAACATGGCTTCGCATCTTTGTTTACATAGAGTTATATAGTAAAAACTTGTAGCGGCTACTTCTGTGAAACTACGGGATGGATTTTCATGAATCTTCACATGAAACTTTTCAGGAATGATGCTCTTGATGTCTTATTGATCCTAGCAAAAATTCAGGTCGGCCGGAAATTCAAGATGACCGCCATGACTAAAAATAGACTTTAAAAATACAATTTTGTGGTGACTGCTTTTCAAAAACCATAAATGATATTGATTTGGAACCTTTACCAAAATGACTGGCATGACATGTAGTTGGTCCTAATCAAAATTCATTTTGATTTGATATCAATCATGGCTGCCAGCAGCCATCTTTGTTTACATATAGTTATATTGGAAAAACTTATGGCGACTACTCCTCGGAAACTACTCGATGGATTTTCATGAAACCTCACATGAATTTTGCTCTTGATGTCTAGTTGGTCCTAAGTAAAAATTCAGGTTTGTCAAAAATTTAAGATGGCCACCACAGCTAAAAATAGATTTTAACTAGAACAAATTCGACGGCACGCCATGCAAAATACCCACATTTTCTTCACACAGGCCAATTCCCTTTAAAGGGACAATATCTGTAACTTTTAGCCTATAAAACACAAACGAATTATGTTGACAAACATAACACAACAACCATTATTGAATATTTACTAAATAAAACCAAGCTTGTTTGACGGAATTTAATAGCGGTACAAAAAAAGAAGTACCCCTTCGTGGGGTTGAACTCGTAACCGAGACGTACAACCCCCACCCTGGCCCCCTGGGCAGACGTCCAAGTTTGAAATAATAAAATCGTTCGATATTTTGTTTATCTTTCATAGACAATTACATACACCAAGTTATGTGCAAGAATATAAAAAAAAACGAGTGTAATTGAATATTTAGTGCCTTTGGCCTTTTGACACCACTGAGGGACCCTGTATGCGGAGTCATCATAATGTTTCATTTGAGACATAATTACAAAAAAACACCCCCATTCCCGCCGCGAGGTCCCCTGGGCTCGGAGCCAAAAATAATGTTGCTCTTGCATGCCGTCATCATATGATGAAGTCATACCCTAAGTTTGGTTGAATTCCGTTTAGGGGTTTAGAAGGAGATGTGGTAATGGACGGACAGATGGACAGACGGGGGAAAACGGAGACGATTTTAATATACCCTGTGTTTTTCAAAAACGTGGGTATAAAAATACAAGTGTGTAGTGACTACTATTAAAAAAACATAAGTGATATTGATTTGGAACCTTACTAAAATAATTGGCATCACATGTATTTGGTCCTAAACAAAATTCATTTCGATTCGATGTCAAACATGGCTGCCGGTGGCCACCTTTGTTTATATAGAATTATATAGTGGAAAAAATTGTGGTGACTACTTCTCTGAAACTACTTCATGGATGTTAATGAAACATTACATGAATGTTGCTCTTGATGTCTAGTTGGTCCTAAATAAAAAACATGTTGGCAGGAAGTTGAAGATGGCCACCATACTATAAATAGATTTTAAAAATACAACTTTGTGGCAACTACTTCTAAAAAACTATTGATTTGGAACCTTTACTAAAATGACTGGCATGACATGTATTTGATCCTAAACAAAATTCTTTTGATTCGATGTCTAACATCTTCGTTTACATAGAGCTATATAGGAAAATCTTGTGGTGACTACTTCTCTGGAAGTGCTGGTCCTATTTCCATAAAACTTCACAGGTTCCCATGGCTGATCTAGCTATAAAAATCTATCATTAGAGCTTCAAGGTCATTGGTGTCTATATTTTTATATTTTCAACAAACAAAAAAGCGTTGGCAGTTTAACATAGGGGCGGGTTGGTAAGTAAAAAAACACCTTTTTTGCGTGCCTAATTGAAGCGTTCCCTCACCAAAGTGGGATTCAGTTTAAAATCAGACTTATATGTTATCATTTACATATATACCAGTTTGAACATTGTGATACAAACTGATATTGTTAATTGATTTTAAACATTGTCCACAGCAGAATAAAATTGCTACAGACTTTGGGATAGACAATTTAAGGACGGTTCTTAATAAAAAAATCTAGACATGATCCGACCAGTCTTAGTGATTTGCTTTTCAGTTGCAAAATAGTATACTAGTATATGTGTCTGTACGAAATATCTCAGGAAAAATGGATGTTTCAGATTCATTCATTACTTATTTACGTACATATTTCAGTCATGAAGTAGACGATGAAGAGCCTGATGAAGAAGATGTTCAACAGTCATTAGATGCCAGAGCTGCCCTGGCCATGATGGGCTTCTCACTGCCCTCGCATGATCCCTGGTAATGTTTAATGACAGTGTCAGCTCTTTTTATGAAAAAAAGTCTGAAAAATCCTTTATTTCAAATAAAAAAGAAGATACAAAAATCTGAAAAGAGGAGTATATTTAGCACAAGTGGAATAAAAAACATGCCCGCGTTAGTGACGTGTTGGTTTTTAAAGTAACCTTAAGGCAATAGCCTTCTTAGGGTAATTCCATTAAAACATATCCAGAACCTCAATTTAATAAACATCTATGGGTGAACGCTTTGGTTCTTTAAACTAAATGTGTGTACCGGTATTAGTTAGACGTCCATGAGACAATTTTCCATTATTAACCATGCTTTATTTCAGCTCGGATGAAAAGAAACCAAAGATTCAAGGTGGACATATAAATTACAAGACCCGAAATATTAAGGCCTCTTCAAAATACCTGAACATGGGTAAAAACTGCCACATCAGGTTTGATGTAGAGGGACAGGAAATGAAGCTGACACCAAGTAAAACACTCAACAAAGTCCGGACATTTCTGAGTACCATGAATAATGCACCTAATACTGGTGAAGTGGGCGACGATGAAGCTGATGCTGAAGTTATGAGTATATTTGGTGTCAGAGATTTACAGGGTGTAGATATGGGTTTAGATTCAGAACAGAGTGATTCTAATAAAATGATTAAAGCTCAAAATATAGAAAAAAATAACGCAGTTAAAGCAAGCACAGAAGTAAGAAACATTGAAGACAGAAATAAAGATAAATCAGGCGATACACATTCCAGTGAAAACAGTAAATCTGCTGGCACAGTAGATATGGAAACAAACAGTTCTAGAAACGAGGAAACTGAGCAATTAGAAGAGCATGATATAGAATTAGACACACCGCAGCAAGCATATAAAACAAGAAATGATGTAAAAAATGCTGTAATTTCACATAATCTATTTATTCACAATACGCCGGCTATGGCGGACCGGAGCAATGGTAGAGAACCGGTGCAATATGATATGGGTCTGTGGAATACCAGTGCCAATATGGACACCATGACGGGTGAATCGGTTGTCGAACCAAGACAGCTGTTCATGGATGATGCTGAGGAGGATAACTGGGATGCTAGTCCGGTGAAGAAAAAGGCAAAGAGGAAGAAGAAAAAGAGATTGGGAGTACAGATGCCACCGGAGATCGCTAACGACCACGAGTTACGGAAGTACTGGGGACAGAGGTACAGACTGTTTTCACTGTTTGATGAAGGAGTCAAAATGGATAGAGGTTAGTGTGTGGACTGTGGAAGCTGGTGATATTAGTAATTATTTACATTCTTAACAATTTTCAATTGGGTATATCCTTTAATTTAAACTTAATTAACAACAGACAAAAATCAACAACAATTGAACATGGTACTCAAAATAATTCCTCTAAGCATAATGCCTTAAATGGTGTTGATTTGTGCTTTTTGAGGTACTTCGATTCCTTGTGTCCGTGTTTGTTGTGAGACACCAGTTTTATAGGAGACACATAATTAAGATCTCCAAGCGCCTACACGATGGACACAATAGACACGAATATAGCATCCAACACAAGTCAAGTACATTGTGCTCAGTTATAATAAATTTTGGAACTAGTCTTACACGGTCGGCTAGTTCGGTCCTTTACCTATAGCAGACTAGGTTTCGAGATGTTTTTAGAGTGCTGAAGGAAATTGTTAAATATGCAAATGATTGACAATGAATGCTTTCTATTGCTTTTTTCACAATTTTAATTGCGTATTTATGCAAATACGCACCTTATCTTGAAACCATTTTAGAACAGAAATTCTAAACATATTATTTTTTTCACATATTTGCTGGAGCAGAATTTGGCATTGAAAATGCCAATCCAAAATAGCTTCCACATGTGAAATTTCTTTTACCCAACCGATCTCCAAAAGTAAAGTATTTTTTATATACCATTAAACATTACGGAGGGTTGGTTCTCTGTGCGTTCTTGCTAGTATCTGTCTGAATATTACAGAGGACTGGTTCCCTATGTATTCTTACTTGTATATATCTCTATACATTACAGAGGGTTGGTTCTCTGTGACTCCAGAGAAGATTGCTGAGCACATTGCTGACCGCTGTAGATGTGATGTCGTGGTAGATGCATTCTGTGGTGTAGGCGGAAACACTATACAGTTTGCATTCACATGTGAAAGAGGTAATTTGTTGTTAAGTGTTGCCTGCTTCTGCATGACTGTATCTCTGATTGTGTTTATCTAATTTATATACAATGTACATTAAGCTTTGATAACTGTTACGTTCTGTCGAGCTCCGTGTGGTTCCGGTGGCCCCGTTTGGTTACGGGGCAAAGAATAGGGCCACTGCAGATCCCGTTGGAGGGGAAGGCAGAGGGGTAGAACCCCCGCACCCAAATTCATGTCCATCATGTCCATTTTATCATTTTTTGTTTATGCTCATTAAAGGTCTTCATCATGACCCCTGCATTGTTTCAGGTGCCATCTCGCTCATATAACTAGAGCAGTGGCAGAAAAACTATAACGTGGCTCCAGCGTAAATGGAATGTCTGCAATAGAATTTGCAGCAGCTCTGTAGTTCAGGGTGAGAAGGTTCTAGGCCCATTCTCCATATTTTATCTCGATGTACATGGAGGATGAGCCTGGCATGTTCATTCCAGTCATATTACCTCTCATGTGTTGGTGCGCCTTAAAACCCCAATTCAATTCAGTTCAAAACATTCTGGCGATTCTTTTAGTTTAGAATGTCACACAGTTTCTCAGTGTACAATAGATGCAGACTGGACAGTCAAAACACAAGTAATCATTTTATCTTACAGGTAAGTAGTGTGCACTCATACTCTCGTTATTACAGGCTTGTTACATGGAACACAGGTATCTACAGCTCAAACGTGTTTTAAATAGAATTTGAAATTTATGTTTAAGATTTGAAGTGAAAATGGTAGTGGTACTGGTAGTCATACGCCAATATGTTTGTCAGCAATGCAGCATCAAAATAAATCTCAGAACTAACATCAACTTTGAGAGGTTTTGTGGTTGCAGTACATTTAATATTACTGTCCTTCATGCCATGGAGAATGGTTTGTATATGGTGTTCTTCCTGTAGGATAACTGAAGTAAATATTGTCTTTATTTCTAGTGATAGCTATTGATATAGATCCTGTGAAGATTGACCTAGCACGACACAATGCCGAGGTATACGGTGTGGCCGACAGGATCGAGTTCATCCTCGGAGACTTCATGAAGGTGGCACTATCTCTCAGAGCGGACGTTGTGTTCCTGAGTCCTCCATGGGGCGGACCACAGTATCTCAATGCCGATGTGTTTGATCTTGGGACCATGATGGCCGTCAATACATATCCTTGAAAAAAGTTTTATACAAATTGTGCTGTGTGTAGTTTTGTGATATAGATAAAGGATTTGTGTTCTTTTTTAAACCATTATACTATTTTCCCCCATTTCGATTGGTTTGTTAACAAGGTATATGAAGTAAAAAAGGAAACAATATGTTTGACAAAATTGCTTGTGGCGTCCCTTAGTTTATCTACAAATCTGCATATTTTAAAATCATTATTAATAATTGCTTAAATAATTAAAAGCAAATTAGTTTTACATGTAAATACACTCAAGTGATATGAAAACGCAACACAGGAATTTCCGCTATATATTGTATATACTGCACACTTAATTGCACATACTATTCCAAAGAAATCTCAAGATGTTTTTTAAAAAAAAAGTTGCAGTTAACTAGAGAAAGGACACAACTGTGATGTTGTTGATGTTTTAATCGCACTACACTTTGTAACAAGAACTTCATAAATGTTGAAGTAGCTCTTTGAAAAATTGAGCTAGTTCAGTACTGTATTTAACGTAAATAGTTTGCAAAATGTTGCATCCTAAGTTTGCTCACATGATAGAGCCAAACGCGTACTCTGTGAATAATGAAACATTGAAGGAATACTATTTGCTGTATTATTTGTTGTTTTAGTATTTTTTCCAAAAGGAAAGGTCTTACGTAGCCATGTACCATTCGATTAAAAGCAGCATAGTGTACATACAATATATAGCGAAAATTCCCGTGTTGCGTTTTCATATCACTTGAGTGTAGTTGTAGAAGATATTATACCAATAATACATAAAACCAATATTAGGAGAGTGACGACAAAATTAAAACCTCCAAATTTTATTTCATTATATTCAAACTGGTTAGAAGTCTAAATGTTATAGTTTTAATAAATGTAGGTGCTAATCTTGATGCTTGATAACTAGTCAAAGATTGCTGTGTGTTTCAAATCTGTATTAATACTTGTAGATACCTGAATTGTTTATATACAGAACATAAAGAATATGTTATTAAAGTTGAATACTTCAAGATCTGTGCAGGGTTTTAGGCCTCACCAGTGCCACTGAGTATTGTTGGTGTGTTTTTGTGCAAGACTTTCTCTTAGCCTAGGCCATAAAATGGGGATATAACTCTGGTGGTGCTGTGTATCGCAGTCTATCCTTTAAGCATGTAAAAATAACACAGAAATCTATGCATTAGCATGAGTAGAGCAGGTCCTGGATTCCTTTGTATCCTTCCCGTCACTCTTGGGTGGCTCTAAATAACCTATATTGTGTTGATGAGCCGTTAAACAACATTTGGGTATATAAAACATGAATTATAGCATTTTCTTTCCTACTAACTTTTGGACAATTTATACGCAGACTGTTGGTGCATTTAGGTAAACAGGATCTCAGTTAATTTTTAGCTCGACTATTCGAAGAATAGTGAGAGCTATCCTACTCACCATGGCATCGGTGTCCCCAGCTTCACCTTAAAGATTTTGTGCAATAGATTTATAACTTCAATACTACTGAAGATATTGCATTAAAACTGTACACTAATGTTTCCCATCAAATTCTGCACCTTATCCAACAATCCCCATAACTATTCCTTTTATTTTGACACAGTTATGGCCCTTTGATTGTCTTGTCTTTTCCTGAAACGTTTTGTGTATTGCATTAAAATTTTAAACTAATGTTTCACATCAAATTCTGTACCTTATCCAACAATCCCCATAACTCTTCCATTCATTTTGACAAAATTATGGCCCCTGAATTGGTAAAAAAATCATTTTACATAAAAAGTATATAGGAAAAACACTTCAAAATCTTCTCCGAAACAAAAAGGGCTGCAGCTTAGATATTTTGTGTGTAGCATTGTCTAGTATATACACTTACTGGGCATGAACAAACCGATATAACCACCCAACCAGCATAGACCCCGGTCTCCTTCCTCACCCCTAGGGACATAGCCCCTATGTCATAACTTGTAAACCGTTGAGATCCCCACCCTATAACCATATATACACTTACTGGGCTGAATAGATGGATATAACCACCCAACCAGCATAGACCCCGGGTTCCTTCCCCACCCCTGGGGACATAGCCCCTCGGTCATAACTTGGAAACCATTGAGATCCCCACCCTATAACCATATATATGTAACCGGATACAGGTAAATGGTGAATGATCGATTCCTAACCGTATGTCCCCGATAGCTCAGTGGTTAGAGCGCTGGTACGGTAAACCAGAGACCCTGGGTTTGAGTCCCGGTTGAGGAACAATTTTTTCTCCACCTGTCATAGCCCCTGGGGACATAGCCCCTGGGTCATAACTTGTAAACCTTTGAGATCCCCACCCTATAACCATATATACACTTACTGGGCATGAACAGATGGATATAACCCCTCAACCAGCATAGACCCCGATCTCCTTCCCCAACCCTGGGGACCTAGCCTCTGGGTCATAATTTGGAAACCGTTAAGATCCCTACCCTATAACCATATACATGTATACACTTACTGGGCATGAACAGGAGGATACAACCATCCAACCAGCATAGAACTTGGACTCCTTCCCCACCCCTGGTGACATAGACCCTTGGTCATAACTTGTAAACCATTGAGATCCCTACCCTGTAACCATATATACACTTGCTGGGCAACAGACGGATACAACCATCCAACCAGCGTAGACCCTAGGCTTCTTTCCCACCTTTGTGGACCTAGCTCCTGGTCTTTACAAATAATTTGATATTTTTAGCTCGACTGTTCGAAGGATCTTATGGGATCTATAGGTCAGAGTTCATGGTCACAAATTGCATTTATGTGTTGATAGACTCTCAGAATCAGGTCAATGTTTACGTCCGCATTTCTTAACATGTAAATAACTTCAACATTTTTTATCCAATCATCATCAAACTTACATACGGTACTTTATTATAAATGGGACGATGATCGTAACTGTTGAGTTCAAGATCATTGGATGGAAAGTCAAGGTCACAAAGGGGTCAAAGTTCAAATGCATTTACATATACTTTCAACATATTTTCTTCAAATTTTCAACATACAATTTGCATTATGTATCCTTTGAAAGGGTTAATACTTATTATGAAATTACCTCCGTATCATCACAGACAAATTGTGGCCCTTGATTTAGTGAAAATTCCAATGTTTTCCTTTTTGACACATCCAGCTCGCATCTTTGTTTTCTGATGGTATGCCGGGTGTATCATTTCTTGTTCTCTGAAAATTCGAGTAGTCGAGCTGCGCTGTCCTCTGACAGCTCTTGTTAATATTCGTTTTGAACAATGTTGTGACCTTTGCCCCTACCAGAATTGCCAAGGGCAGAATTTGTTTTCTAGATAAACAGGTAATCACACTAATCTAATCTAGACTACGGATTTCTCACACACGTATACTACTCTGTAAACACTGTAGACATTGTTAAATATATTAAAAATGTTAACAAGTATTTCCTTAACATAGCCTACATTTGATATCATGAAGGCTTCACGACAGATCACGGACAACATAGCACTGTTTGTACCCAGAAACACTAACATCGATCAGGTAATATTATAATGATGTTGACACCATTTATATCAGAGCTAAGTTGGCTGGTACTCTTTAAATTAAACTGAATAAGTATGAAAAAGAATATTCTCCACCTAGGACAGTATCATTAATCTTTAAGTAACTTAACTGCCCATCGATTTATTTTATTATTACCCACAAAAATGCAGTCAAGACGTAATTGTTTTCTTGAGTGCTTATGCGTAATGAACTTAGAAAATGCTTGGCTGAACAAATGTAGTATTTAGTTACAAGTATTATGTCTCCCCCATGAGAAGTGGATGGGTAGACATTGTTTTTTTGCTGTCTGTCTGTCGTCTGTATGTCACAAACTTTGTCCGGACTTGTTCTCCTGCACCCCTGGCTAGATTTCAATGAAACTGCAGGGATGATCAATACCAATCTTAGTTGCGCATATTGGTGTCTTGTTCCGTATGAATGATTTTTGGCAGAGTTATGGCCCTTTCTGGCTTTAATACACAAACCTTTCACTAGTTTGGATTTCAACGAAACTTAGTAGGGATGATCAGTACCAAGTATAGTTGCACATATCATCCA
Organism: Cyrtodaria siliqua; assembly: GCA_037043455.1. Lineage (NCBI taxonomy): Eukaryota > Metazoa > Mollusca > Bivalvia > Adapedonta > Hiatellidae > Cyrtodaria > Cyrtodaria siliqua. The sequence continues at coordinate 66,572 of JAWPHD010011152.1, forward strand.
ATCAAATCATGGATTTATTGCCCTTTCCCCAGTGGTGGGGAGACCTCTGTTTTTACTAAAAACAACCTATAGTTATATATAAAAGTTATGTGTTAGATATAAACTTACATAACAAATTCCTGTATGTATTAAACGTTTTTAAGACAACTAAATTTTAATTTTGTTAAGATGAGACTGTTATGGTATTTGGCTCAAGCATTATGTGTTAATGTTTCTTTGTGGTTGCAGTATTTACAAGTGGAACTAACTACGCTATGATTAAATATGTAAAGTTCTTCTTGAATTCTGTGATAATTTTCTTATTTTTGGAACCATTGTAGTGTTGTATTTTTAGTACATTTGAAAGGAGATGTATATATTTCTTTTCAAGTGGCACCTTTAGTACTGGTATACAGTTCTTCCCATTTCATTTCATGTGTTTACTCATGTATGATGAAAATTAACATTTTCTATGTCATGTTGACTTCCCTCATTATCTTTGTATACATGTGTTCACCGTTACCGTTCGTATTGTTTTCAGTTGACCTCATTGGCTGGTCCTGGGGGGAAGATGGAGATGGAGCAGAACTTCCTCAACAAGAAACTCAAAACTATAACGGCGTATTACGGAGAACTAGTGTTGGATGGGGAGGAGGAAGGGGCGGGGGAGGGTGTAGAAGATGACTGGAGACACAACGCTGAGAGGAAGGAGGAGGGAGAGTCGGAACATGTAGATGACTTGAGAGACAATGTTGAGGGGAAGTTGGAAGAGTTGGGGGAGGTTGCAGATGATGAATCGAAACACAATGCTGAGGAGAAGATGGAAGAGATGGTTGAGGGTGTAGAAGATGACCCAAAAGATAATGGCGAGGAAAAGAAGGACAATGCAGAAAATAACTTGTGAACATAGTTGGTTACAGTCAAGAAGCTATCAGTGTTGTTTGTCTGACATGTAACAGGTCAAATATGAAATATATGAATGAACAAATTCTACTTTGCAAGGGAACCTTTAGTTGCATTGTCATCCGAATTAAACATATTCTTTTTTATATATTTCAATATTTGATAAGTTGTTTTTGTGTTATATCTAACTTACCAAGATTATCTATTAAATTTTCTATGAGCACATGACTCCAAGTTTGGTGCCTGCCTACTGATGATATATACAAACATAAAGTTTAACTTCATTATCTACATGGTTATTTGGTGGTTGAGAAGTACAGGATCAAATACAAAATTTCAAAACGAGTACTGAAGTGATGTTCACAAACTTAACTTCCCATATTTAACAAGAAAAGTCATAGTATACAATCTATACGAGCGGCAATAAGGATAAATATTGTAGTATATATAGTATATACTGTACATGTATTTATTTTAATGCATATTGTGTGTGTTTGAATTAATAGTGAGTTCAATTTGGTGTAGCAAAGGCAGAGAACTAATTGGAAAAGTAAAATAAAGATGAAATGTTTTTATTTGAAACTAAACGTGCAATTTAAGTGCTTCGCTATAACCAAGAAAGCGCTATATCCGCTATTTTATATAAAGCAAAGACTTGAGGAGCTGGACGGCGAACTGCAAAAAAAACTTCGTTAAAACCGATAATTCGCTATAGCTGAGTTTCAGCTATATGTATTCTTAAAGGTCTGACTTTGACTGTAAACAATGTTTCATTGCGAACTTATATGAAACAAAACACACTCTGAATATGTACATGATTGTATGAATAATTACAATTTACATATGGTAATAATATGATCAAATGTATATATTTTTAAGTTCATGCTCTACAAAAAAAAACATTATTGATGTGCAAAATTAAAAACTATATGACTTATACAACTCTGTAAGTGTACGGTCCCTGCCAAGACTTGAACATGGATGTTTTTTCTCGAAAAGCGTGTTTCTTTACATACAGAGATGGCCCAGACATATAGCGTATGGAGTGACCAGTGAAGCGTAAATTTGCTGTACCCCTCGTGTATATATATAGTTAATTGTAAATTCCATTTTCTGTATACGTTTTGAAATTGAGGTGAAACAAGTTTTTTCCTAATAAAATTCCAAGGATATTTTGTATACGTGTATGAGTTTGTTATAATGTGTGTACATGTGATTTAGACCTCACTTCTCAAAATGCAAATAATCGGGAGGTGTTTCATTAAAGTAATGTTTTAGCGGAAGAGCGTGACGTCATAGCTTCTTTCTTTTCTTTTATTTGTGTGTGTAGAAGCGCCCCTTTTACTTCACATGTTCAGAAAGAGAGAGACGTTGACATTTTGGAGTTATGCAAGTAATTGCAAGTAGAAAATGTGTTTTAATGTGCATACAATTTACAGTGTCTTCTATTGGATGTGTCATTGAGTTTAGATTGTTTGCCAATTTTATATAAAGTCTAAACTCAATGTTTCTATATAGTATAGATATTATGGCCGTGTTAACCGCCATCGTCCTACTCTTACGGTTGTTCTATTTTTACCTGCGTGTCTATTAATAGTCTCTACTTACGATTACTTGTATATGTCAAACTCCAAAATGTCAACGTCTCTCTCTCTCTGTGAAGTGAAAAATTAATGGCTGCTTCTGCGCACAAATAAAGGAAGAAGCTATGACATCACGCTCTTCTGCTAATACATTACTTGAATAAAACATCTCCCAATTATTTGCGTTTTTTCCCAGTGAGGTCTAAATCACATTTACACATTATAACTAACTCATACAAGTATACAAAACTTCTTTGGAATTTTATTAGAACAAAACATGTTTCACCTCGATTCAAAAACGTATACAGAAAATGGAATTCACAATTAACTATATCCATACACGAGGGGTACAGCAAATTTACGCTTCACTGGTCACTATATACGCTATATGGAATCGCCAATTAGGTCAAACCTTATCTCAGTAATAGAGCGTTCTAATGATTTCCATAGACAGTAATAGTTAACTGAATCTACATATTTATGAATAATAACGCTCTATGAAAAATTAGGCCCTCTTGGACCTGTGGATGCTCTACTGGCTAAAACGGCTCTTATATCGAGGGTTGTCGTCATAAAATTCCCATCAGTACTTTTAAAACATTGCAAAAAAAACCACAAAACAACAACACCCACAACAGAAACTTAAACCCTTGACACATGCTAACAATTTAAACAAGCGACCCTAGTTCTAATCCGGTATGGTTATTTAGGGACTCGTGCAAAAACAATTCTATAAAATGGGTTTTGAGCGCCTGTAGAGGGACTCCTTTATGCAGGCATTAAAAACCCATTTTATATAATAGTTCTACCTCTAGTCCCTAAATAACAATACTACATTAGATCCTCTACAGGAGAAAGGGCCATACATCTGCCGAAAATCGTTAAAATGAAACGCGATGAAAACGTGCAACTAGGCTTAGTAAAAGTCATCCCTACCAAGTGTCATGGAAATCCAGACAGGGAATCAGGGGAAGTAGTCGGGACACAGCTCTTTGAAGGGCCGTAACTCCACCAAAAATCATTCAAGCGGAACAAGACAATGATATACGCAACCAAGTTTCATTGAATGCCGAAAATAGTGGTTGTGGACAAATAGTCCGGACGAAGTTTGTGTATTAAAATGTTATAAAGAGCCACAACTCCACCAAATATCATTCCACTAGAACACGACAACGATATGCGTAACTACGCTTGGTACTGAATATTCCTGCCAAGTTTTACTGAAATCCAGCCAGAGGTTCAAGAAAACTAGTCTGGATAAAGTTTGTGTATAAGGGGCAATAACTCTGTCAACAATCATTGAACCGGAACATGGCAATGATATGCCCAACTAGGCTTGGTACTGATCATTTCTGCCAAGTTTCGTTGAAATCCAGCCAGGGGTTCACGAGAACTAGTCTGTACAAAGTTAGTGTATTAAAACCTTTTCAGTTGGAACACGGCGACGATATACACTACTAGGCTTGATACTGATCATCATTGCCAAGTTTCGTTGAGATCCGGCCAGGGGTTCAGCACTAGTCCAAAGTTTGTTTATTAAAACCTTTAAAGGGCCATAATTCCGCCAAAAATCTTTCAACCAGAACACGACAAGACGCACATCTAGGCTTGATACTGACCATCCTTGCCAAGTTTCGTTGAAATCCGGCCAGGGGTTCAGCACAACTAGTCCAGACAAAGTTTATGTATTAAATGGGCCATAACTCTCGCGGGAATTCCTTTTCGCTTCTTTTCGCTTAAACATTCCTTTTTGCCGTTTATACCAACCGGATGATATGCACAGCTAGGCACTGATTGTCCAGGAGTTCAGAAGAGACTAGTCTGGACAATGTTTGTGTATTAAAACCTTTAAAAGGCCATAAATCCGCCAAAAAACATTCAACCGGAACACGGCGACGATATGCACAACTAGGCTAGATACTGATCATCCTTGCCAAGTTTCGTTGAAATCCGGCCAGGGGTTCAGCAGAGCTAGTTCGGACAAAGTTTATATATTAAAACCTTTAATATGGCCCTAACTCCGCCAAAATCTTTCACCCAGATGATCTGCACAGCTAGGCTTGGTACTGATCATCCCTGCAACGTTTCTCTGAAATCCGGCCAGGGGTTCAGGAGAACCAGTCCGGACAAAGTTTTAGTATTAAAACCTTTAAAGGGCCATAAATCCGCCAAAAAGCTTTCAACCAGAACACGGCGAGACTTGCACAACTAGGCTTGATACTGATCATCATTGCCAAGTTTCGTTGAAATCCGGCCAGGGGTTCAGAACTAGTCCGGAAAAAGTTTGTATATTAAAACCTTTAAAGGGCACTAACTCCGCCAAAATCTTTCACCCAGAACACGGTGATGATATGCAACAACTAGGCCTGGTTATGATCGTCTCTGCAATGTTTCTCTGAGATCCGGCCAGAGGTTCAGGAGAACTAGTCCAGACAAAGTTCGTGTAGTAAAACCTTTAAAGGGCCACAACTCTGCCAAAAATCTTTCAACAGGAACATGGTGATGATATGCACAATTAGGCTTGATACTGATCATCCTTGCCAAGTTTGGTTGAAATCGACCAGTTGTTCAGCAGAACTAGTCCATTCAAATTATGTGTATTAAAACATGTAAAGGGCCATAACTCCACCAAAATGCATTCAACCGGAACAAGGTGACAATATGCACAACTAAGCTTGGTACTGATCATCCCTGCAAAGTTTTGCTGAAATACGGCAAAATGAAGTCCTTATCATAACAATTGGTAAAGTTTGGTAAAGGTCGGATGCAAAATGAAGGTGATACAGTGTTAACACAATTTTCAATAATTCAAGGGCCATAACTTTGGTGTTACTGGTCCGATCTGGTTTTCGAACTTGACCGAGCTTCATCAATATCAACAATCTGGCGACGTTTGGTAAAGGTAGGATGCAAAATGGAGGCGCTAGAGTGTTGACAAGACAACTGTTTAACAATTTTCGTTAATTCAAAGAAATAACTCCGGTTTTACCTATCCGTTCTGGCTGGTTTTTGAACTCGTCCGAGCTTTTACAGAATTAACAATCTGGTAAAGTTTGGTAAAGATCGGATGAAGGTGCTAGAGTGTTGACATCAAAAAGTTAACGGACGACGGACAAAATACCATGGCATAAGGCCCCTACTGGCAATCATTGTCCAGCTTGACCGAGATCTTAACTGCTTATCAAGTTTTTTCAACAAAAATTTGCTTATTTTTTCGATAATCGAGGACAAGAACTCCGTAGCACATACTTGTCAAACTCATACGATATCTGATTGAAATAAAACTTCTAAAACAGTTTACGGAAGTTATTGTGTTATTGTGTGCGCAAGCTAAAAATCTAAAAAAAAAATAGTTCAGTATCAAGGGCTGTAACTCTGGAACACAAATTTCAATTTGATCATTGTCGAACTTGTCAGAGATCTTATCGAAACGAACATTCTCGTCACATTTTGTGAGGAAACAGTTTGATAAAGTTATCGTGTTCACAATAAGTAGATAAAATAAGATAATGATGTACAACGCGCCATTGCATAAACTTGTCTGGCCTTTAAATCTATCTTAGAGTTTCAGGCTAAATGTGGCAGGTATGCATAAGGTGTCTGTATTTACATTAAAAACAAACGATACATTACAGTCTTGGGATATTTAGTAAACCAACAACTGCTATATGAAATAGCTCATAACGTGAAGCCTTTGGAGACATGTCCATGACTTTTGTAGCGCATCCGTGGCCGGGATAGTAAAGACATTGCTTTCTCGCCTCTCGCCACTTTGAATCCCACTAGAAGCTCGACTTGTCCAGTGTAAAGACATCGCTTTCTCGCCTCTCATCACTTTGAATCCCACTAGAAGCTCGACTTGTCCAGTGTAAAGACCTTGCTTTCTCGCCTCTCACCACTTTGAATGCCACTAGAAGATCGACTTGTCCAGTGTAAAGACCTTGCTTTCTCGCCTCTCGCCACTTTGAATGCCACTAGAAGCTCGACTTGTCCAGTGTAAAGACCTTGCTTTCTCGCCTCTCGCCACTTTGAATGCCACTAGAAGCTCGACTTGTCCAGTGTAAAGACCTTGCTTTCTCGCCTCTCGCCACTTTGAATGTCACTAGAAACTCGACTTGTCCAGTGTAAAGACCTTGCTTTCTCGCCTCTCGCCACTTCGAATCCCACTAGAAGCTCGACTTGTCCAGTGTAAAGACCTTGCTTTCTCGCCTCTCGCCACTTTGAATGCCACTAGAAACTCGACTTGTCCAGTGTAAAGACCTTGCTTTCTCGCCTCTCACCACTTTGAATCCCACTAGAAACTCGACTTGTCCAGTGTAAAGACCTTGCTTTCTTGCCTCTCACCACTTTGAATGCCACTAGAAGCTCGACGTGTCTAGTGTAAAGACCTTGCTTTCTCGCCTCTCACCACTTTGAATGCCACTAGAAACTCGAGTGTATGGACCTTGCTTTCTCGCCTCTCACCACTTTGAATCCCACTAGAAGCTCGACTTGTCCAGTGTAAAGACCTTGCTTTCTCGCCTCTCACCACTTTGAATGCCACTAGAAGCTCGACTTGTCCAGTGTAAAGACCTTGCTTTCTCGCCTCTCACCACTTTGAATCCCACTAGAAGCTCGACTTGTCCAGTGTAAAGACCTTGCTTGGAAGAGATGGTTGAGGGTGTAGAAGATGACCCAAAAGATAATGGCGAGGAAAAGAAGGACAATGCAGAAAATAACCTGTGAACATAGTTGGTTACAGCCAAGAAGCTATCAGTGTTGTTTGTCTGACATGTAACAGGTCAAATATGAAATATATAAATGAACAAATTCTACTTTGCAAGGGAACCTTTAGTTGCATTGTCATCCGAATTAAAGATATTCTTTTTTATATATTTCAATATTTGATAAGTTGTTTTTGTGTTATATCTAACTTACCAAGATTATCTATTAAATTTTCTATGAGCACATGACTCCAAGTTTGGTGCCTGCCTACTGATGATATATACAAACGTAAAGTTTAACTTCATTATCTACATGGTGATTTGGTGGTTGAGAAGTACAGGATCAAATACAAAATTTCAAAACGAGTCTACTGAAGTGATGTTCACAAACTTAACTTCCCATATTTAACAAGAAAAGTCATAGTATACAATCTATACGAGCGGCAATAAGGATAAATATTGTAGTATATATAGTATATACTGTACATGTATTTATTTTAATGCATATTGTGTGTGTTTGAATTAATAGTGAGTTCAATTTGGTGTAGCAAAGGCAGAGAACTAATTGGAAAAGTAAAATAAAGATGAAATGTTTTTATTTGAAACTAAACGTGCAATTTAAGTGCTTCGCTATAACCAAGAAAGCGCTATATCCGCTATTTTATATAAAGCAAAGACTTGAGGAGCTGGACGGCGAACTGCAAAAAAAACTTCGTTAAAACCGATAATTCGCTATAGCTGAGTTTCAGCTATATGTATTCTTAAAGGTCTGACTTTGACTGTAAATAATGTTTCATTGCGAACTTATATGAAACAAAACACACTCTGAATATGTACATGATTGTATGAATAATTACAATTTACATATGGTAATAATATGATCAAATGTATATATTTTTAAGTTCATGCTCTACAAAAAAAAACATTATTGATGTGCAAAATTAAAAACTATATGACTTGTACAACTCTGTAAGTGTACGGTCCCTGCCAAGACTTGAACATGGATGTTTTTTCTCGAAAAGCGTGTTTCTTTACATACAGAGATGGCCCAGACATATAGTGTATGGAGTGACCAGTGAAGCGTAAATTTGCTGTACCCCTCGTGTATGAATATAGTTAATTGTAAATTCCATTTTCTGTATACGTTTTGAAATTGAGGTGAAACAAGTTTTTTCCTAATAAAATTCCAAGGATATTTTGTATACGTGTATGAGTTTGTTATAATGTGTGTACATGTGATTTAGACCTCACTTCTCAAAATGCAAATAATCGGGAGGTGTTTCATTAAAGTAATGTTTTAGCGGAAGAGCGTGACGTCATAGCTTCTTTCTTTTCTTTTATTTGTGTGTGTAGAAGCGCCCCTTTTACTTCACATGTTCAGAAAGAGAGAGACGTTGACATTTTGGAGTTATGCAAGTAATTGCAAGTAGAAAATGTGTTTTAATGTGCATACAATTTACAGTGTCTTCTATTGGATGTGTCATTGAGTTTAGATTGTTTGCCAATTTTATATAAAGTCTAAACTCAATGTTTCTATATAGTATAGATATTATGGCCGTGTTAACCGCCATCGTCCTACTCTTACGGTTGTTCTATTTTTACCTGCGTGTCTATTAATAGTCTCTACTTACGATTACTTGTATATGTCAAACTTCAAAATGTCAACGTCTCTCTCTCTCTGTGAAGTGAAAAATTAATGGCTGCTTCTGCGCACAAATAAAGGAAGAAGCTATGACATCACGCTCTTCTGCTAATACATTACTTGAATAAAACATCTCCCAATTATTTGCGTTTTTTCCCAGTGAGGTCTAAATCACATTTACACATTATAACTAACTCATACAAGTATACAAAACTTCTTTGGAATTTTATTAGAACAAAACATGTTTCACCTCGATTCAAAAACGTATACAGAAAATGGAATTCACAATTAACTATATCCATACACGAGGGGTACAGCAAATTTACGCTTCACTGGTCACTATATACGCTATATGGAATCGCCAATTAGGTCAAACCTTATCTCAGTAATAGAGCGTTCTAATGATTTCCATAGACAGTAATAGTTAACTGAATCTACATATTTATGAAATTAATCCCTCTTGGACCTGTGGATGCTCTACTGGCTAAAACGGCTCTTATATCGAGGGTTGTCGTCATAAAATTCCCATCAGTACTTTTAAAACATTGCAAAAAAACTCACAAAACAACAACACCCACAACAGGAACTTAAACCCTTGACACATGCTAACAATTTAAACAAGCGACCCTAGTTCTAATCCGGTATGGTTATTTAGGGACTCGTGCAAAAACAATTCTATAAAATGGGTTTTGAGCGCCTGTAGAGGGACTCCTTTATGCAGGCAGTCAAAACCCATTTTATATAATTGTTCTACCTCTAGTCCCTAAATAACAATACTACATTAGATCCTCTACAGGAGAAAGGGCCATACATCTGCCGAAAATCGTTAAAATGAAACGCGATGAAAACGTGCAACTAGGCTTAGTAAAAGTCATCCCTACCAAGTGTCATGGAAATCCAGACAGGGAATCAGGGGAAGTAGTCGGGACACAGCTCTTTGAATGGCCGTAACTCCACCAAAAATCATTCAAGCGGAACAAGACAATGATATACGCAACCAAGTTTCATTGAATGCCGAAAATAGTGGTTGTGGACAAATAGTCCGGACGAAGTTTGTGTATTAAAATGTTATAAAGAGCCACAACTCCACCAAATATCATTCCACTAGAACACGACAACGATATGCGGAACTACGCTTGGTACTGAATATTCCTGCCAAGTTTTACTGAAATCCAGCCAGAGGTTCGAGAAAACTAGTCTGGATAAAGTTTGTGTATAAGGGGCAATAACTCCTGTCAACAATCATTAAACCGGAACATGGCAATGATATGCGCAACTAGGCTCGGCACTGATCATTTCTGCCAAGTTTCGTTGAAATCCAGCTAGGGGTTCACGAGAACTAGTCTGTACAACGTTAGTGTATTAAAACCTTTTCAAATGGAACACGGCGACGATATGCACTACTAGGCTACTGATCATTGCCAAGTTTCGTTGAGATCCGGCCAGGGGTTCAGCACAACTAGTCAAAGTTTGTGTATTAAAACCTTTAAAGGGCCATAATTCCGCCAAAAATCATTCAACCAGAACACGGCGAGACGCACATCTAGGCTTGATGCTGACCATCCTTGCCAAGTTTCGTTGAAATCCGGCCAGGGGTTCAGCACAACTAGTCCAGACAAAGTTTGTGTATTAAATGGGCCATAACTTTCGCGGGAATTCCTTTTCGCTTCTTTTCGTTTAAACATCATTTTTGCCGTTTATACCAACCGGATGATATGCACAGCTAGGCACTGATCGTCCAGGAGTTCAGAAGAGACTAGTCTGGACAATGTTTCTGTATTAAAACCTTTAAAAGGCCATAAATCTGCCAAAAAAAACATTCAACCGGAACACGGCGACGATATGCACAACTAGGCTAGATACTGATCATCCTTGCCAAGTTTCGTCGGTATATTAAAACCTTTAAAGGGCCCTAACTCCGCCAAAATCTTTCACCCAGAACACGGTGATGATATGTAACAACTAGGCCTGGTACTGATCGTCTCTGCAATGTTCCTTTGAGGTCCGGCCAGGGGTTCAGGAGAACTAGTCTGGACAAAGTTGGTATAGTAAAACCTTTAAAGGGCCATAACTCTGCCAAAAATCTTTCAACTGGAACACTGTGATGATCTGCACAGCTAGGCTTGGTACTGATCATCCCTGCAACGTTGCTCTGAAATCCGGCCAGGGGTTCCGGAGAACCAGTCCGGACAAAGTTTTAGTATTAAAACCTTTAAAGTGCCATAATTCCGCCAAAAATCTTTCAATCAGAACACGGCGAGACTTGCACAACTAGGCTTGATACTGACCATCCTTGCCAAGTTTCATTGAAATCCGGCCAGGGGTTCAGAACTAGTCCGGACAAAGTTTGTATATTAAAACCTTTAAAGGGCCCTAACTCTGCCAAAATCTTTCACCCAGAACACGGTGATGATATGTAACAACTAGGCCTGGTTGTGATCGTCTCTGCAATGATTCTCTGAGATCCGGCCAGGGGTTCAGGAGAACTAGTCCGGACAAAGTTTGTGTAGTAAAACCTTTAAAGGGCCACAACTCTGCCAAAAATCTTTCAACAGGAACATGGTGATGATATGCACAATTAGGCTTGATACTGATCATCCTTGCCAAGTTTGGTTGAAATCGGCAAGTTGTTCAGCAGAACTAGTCCATTCACATTATGTGTATTAAAACCTTTAAATGGCCATAACTCCACCAAAATTCATTCAACCGGAACAAGGTGACAGTATGCACAACTAAGCTTGGTACTGATCATCCCTGCAAAGTTTTGCTGAAAAATCCTTATCATAACAATTGGTAGTTTGGTAAAGGTCGGATGGAAAATGAAGGTGATACAGTGTTGACACAATTTTCAATAATTCAAGGGCCATAACTTTGGTGTTACTGGTCCGATCTGGTTTTCGAACTTGACCGAGCTTCATCAATATCAACAATCTGGCGACGTTTGGTAAAGGTAGGATGCAAAATGGATGCGCTAGAGTGTTTACAAGACTATAGCAATTTTCGTTAATTCAAAGAAATAACTCCGGTGTTACCTATCCGTTCTGGCTGGTTTTTGAACTCGTCCGAGCTTTTATAGAATTTAACAATCTGGTAAAGTTTGGTAAAGATCGAATGGAAAATGGAGGCACCAGTGTTGACAAGACAACATATAGCAAATTTCATTACTTCAAGGGCAATAACTCCGTTGTTACTGATCCGATCTGGCTGATCTTCGAACTCGTCCGAGCTTTCATTGATATTAATAATCTGGTAAAGTTTCGTAAAGATCGGATAAAGGTGCTAGAGTGTTGACATCAAAAAATTAACGGACGACGGACAAAATACCATGGCATAAGGCCCCTACTGGCAATCATTGTCCAGCTTGACCGAGATCTTAACTGCTTACCAAGTTTTTTCAACTAAAATTTGCTTATTTTTTCGATAATCGAGAGCAAGAACTCTGTAGCACATACTTGTCAAACGCATACGATATCTGATTGAAATAAAACTTCTAAAACAGTTTACGAAAGTTATTGTGTTATTGTGTGCGCAAGCTAAAAATCTAAAAAAAAATAGTTCAGTATCAAGGGCTGTAACTCTGGAACACAAATTTCAATTTGATCATTGTCGAACTTGTCAGAGATCTTATCGAAACGAACTTCTCGTCACATTTTGTGAAAATCGGAAACAGTTTGATAACGTTATCGTGTTTACAACAAGTAGATAAAATATAATAATGATGTACAACGCGCCATTGCATACATTTGTCTTTAAATCTATCTTAAAGTTTCAGGCTAAATGTGGCAGGTATGCATAAGGTGTCTGTATTTACATTAAAAACAAACGATACATTACAGTATTGCTCACACAACTTGGGAGATTTAGTAAACCAACAACTGCTATATGAAATAGCTCATAACGTGAAGCCTTTGGAGACATGTCCATGACTATTGTAGCGCATCCGTGGCCGGGATAGTAAAGACCTTGCTTTCTCGCCTCTCACCACTTTGAATGCCACTAGAAGCATGTCCAGTGAGATGACGGGAGTAATAAGTACTGGATCTACCCAGGAACAATGAGGTGTGAGATGACGGGAGGTATAAGTACTGGATCTACCCAGGAACAATGAGATGTGAGATGACGGGAGGTATAAGTACTGGATCTACCCAGGAACAAATAGGTGTGAGATGACGGGAGGTATAAGTACTGGATCTACCCAGGAACAATGAGGTGTGAGATGACGGGAGGTATAAGTACTGGATCTACCCAGGAAAAATGAGGTGTGAGATGACGGGAGGTATAAGTACTGGATCTACCCAGGAACAATGAGATGTGAGATGACGGGAGGTATAAGTACTGGATCTACCCAGGAACAATGAGGTGTGAGATGACGGGAGGTATAAGTACTGGATCTACCCAGGAACAATGAGGCGTTCTGCCTCTATCCCAAAAATAATCCACCATCGTTTATGGCCTTGCATATGCTACAAAGGTTGTAAAACTCATTCAAAGAAACAAAACTTGTGTAACCAGTAGTACATGGATGCAAACAAATTGCAGTTTAACGAACTTTGCAGTTGAACGAAGAAATTCATCAACTATAATAGAACACTTTTAAGAATGTTTAATTAACATGTGTCGATATTTATGTATACTGAGGGAAAAAAGTTTAGCAAGTTTTTGTTGCACCCTGGAAATAATACGTTTTTGGTTGTAAAATCAAGAAACTACTGACATAGACACAATATGTTATTAAACACACACCAATAACAGTCGAACATCTTAATGACGTAACGAATGAATGAACGGTCAAGCCCGTAAAGTCCCAAAATGTCAGTATATCTTGTATACAGTATTATTCATCAACAAAACTTGCTAAACTTTTTTTCCTCAGTATATATTATATGAAAAAATAAGTAGGACGCTACATAGCTTTTACAAAAGATTATATGTATTTGTATATATATAGTATTTGGCACACTACTAAGGCAGGAAAATAGTATTCCTTTTGTTGTATACATATAGCGCTTATAGGATAAAAAAATGTATGATTATGTATTTACAATTTTTACAGTTTATATACTTGAGACCAGCTCAAGTTTAATATAATTATTATATACATTTATGTGATAAAACTATTTATATATAACTGGTTCTCCATTTACACTTCATCCACCAACACACATACATTTGTATCTAAATAACGCTCCACCATAAATTATAGACCAGTATTCTCGTTGGCATAGGGTTTACTATAATGTACACTTACGTATATAGGTCTATATAAAGTAATTTATCTTAGAAACAAAACCACATTTTGTAACCAATCTCACCTATATAGAATATTCATATTCGGGGGCGTAGCTGTGCCTAAATCAGTCTGTAGGCACAAGGTCTAGTGGGGTCCGGGGCCATGCTCCCCCGTATTATTTTTTTTAGAAGGAAGGCAACTCCGGCATTTTAAGCAGCAAACAATAAGTTTTTAACCCGCGATTTCAACTTTTTTAATCTGCGATTTCGCAACAAAAACATCGGAACAGAACAACATATATTAATATGAATACAATCTTTCGAAATTTTACACAATCATGGTGTTTTTTGTTCCGAAAGACCGCGAACGAAAATAGTTCGAATTTTATTTTCTAAAAAGTCCACAGGTAAAAATTGGTATGAGCTGAGCATACCCCTCCACCCACTACCCCACTCAGTTTTTATTGCATTTTTGACATTTTTATTTTTTTGATTTCTGGGGACAATGTGTAGGCACGTGCCTACAATGCCTATAGGCAGCTACGCCACTGAATTATTTATATTGTTAAATGTCAATAAAATTGATCAAGTTCGTTGATTTAAACATCGAGGTAGGCCCATCAACCAACCGTGATGAGACCGTACTCTGTTTTGTAGCATGTCCATTTTATCTGTCGGCCATACTCTAACTTCAGATAACTGGTAGTTAGAGTATGATGTGTTTAAATCAACCAACACGATGAGACTATAATTGTTTTGTAGCATGTCCATTTCATCTGTCTTCCGATAACTATTACTTAGAGTACACCAGTCGTTCTGAAAGGTGTTATTTTCAATTAAATAATTTACAACTGTGCCGATACAAAGAAAATGTCAGCGACCATGCTAGAGTTACCTTTAGTGGATTTCTGAATACCACTCTTGTGTAATATTTGTTTAACAGGACATGTTATAAAGTGTACGTTTTTAAAACGATTGTAATGATCATTGTTCTATAGAAGTATATACATATATACATTAATTTATGTTAAAGTTCTCCGGCCATGTTTTGTTTCATGAAAATGTTTATGTTTATTTAAATCGAAATCAATACACAACAATAGATATTTACAATTCACACATTGCACTATCTGTGAAAAATGATAATAAGATTTTATTTGATGACGTAGAAAACTTTGAAAAGGTAAATTAATCTACAGGTAAATGTATTTATCAATTATCTGGCAATAGTTGTGCAGCTATACAATTCAGATTTACCTCATTTCCCCTTGCAGTCACGCAGTGGTAAAAGTAGTATCTACGTCATGCAAATAATACTTATTTTTACATACAACTTAGTAGCGGATTTAAATATATACTGACGAGATAAAGAAACGCCTCATCGGGAATTTCCGCTATATATTGTATATACCGCACACTTAATGCCACATAATATTCCAAAGAAATCCCAAGATGTTTTGTAAAACAAAGTTGCAGTTGGTTAGAGAAAGGACACAACTGTGATGTTGTAGAAGTTTTAATCACAGTACACTTTATAACAAGAAATTCATAAATATTGAAGTTCCTCTTTGAAAAATTGACTATTTTAGTACTGTATTTAACGTAAAGAGTTTGCAGAAATTTGCATCCTAAGTTTGCTCACATGCTTGAGCCAAACAGATACTCTGCCAATAATCAAACTTTGAAGAAATACTATTTGCTGTGTTTTGTGTTGTTTTAGTATTTTTTCCGAAAAGAAAGGTCTTGCGTAGACATGTACCATTCGATTAACAGCAGCATAGTGTACATACAATATATAGCGGAAATTCCCGATGAGGCGTTTCTTTATCTCGTCAGTATATGTCAAGAAATATTCATATGATGTTTAAGAATGAAATTTATTAATTGATAATACTACAAGGGTGGTCATTCATCTTTAAGAAGAAATGTTCTGATAACAATATATACTAACGGTCAATGAAAACGCACAACAAAATAAATCCTTTTAAAAGTTAGATCTTTTAGGCATTTTGGGAGTCGACATTTAACATTTTTTAACGTGCATATTTGGATTTAGTGCATTCTACACTGATGTTATGAAATGCACGTGCATTTCCAGTTTTCTTCAGTTACATCGCACAAAGAAATAGTTTTCTCAAAAACATTCATGGCATAATACTGTCAGACGTCAAACAATAAAAAGGACAGTAAAACCAAATTGAATTGATCCGAGACAGATTAATGCAGCTTGAAATTTAGTGGAACAGTTTTCTTATTATGATTATTCATAGTAAACTATGTTAAATGACAAGGTAAATAACTGCGTAACAGCCTACCAATAAACATGTGAGATTATAAGAATCATTCATGGGTATCCGATGAAGATAGGATAATTCCAACCCGAGGTATAAGTGTTTTTATCGGAACTGAGGCTCTGCCGAGGTTCCGATTAAAACTCTTATACTGAGGGTTGGAATTCCCTATCTGAACCGAATACCCACGATAGATTCTTTTTCTTGCATATCAGAGACATGTTGTGCGTCGACGCCGCCAGCTACTAACGTTTTACATGTTTCCCTGCATACCGGATGTTGTAGCGCGTGAATTTTATCTCGACCCTAGGGTGAGATGGAAATATCTAGCCCCGGTAAAATGACGGATATCCTTGTCCGGCATGCAAGAAAAGTTGGGTACCAATATTCGGGCAATTTTGGTTCAGCAGTTTTATTCCATAATCCAACAGCATAAACATATGGAGTTAATGGTACGTTTTTATTGACCGTCTGTATAACTCGTACTCTATTTACACTTCATCCAACCACAAACATCCAACGATAGTCCTGTAGCATATATCGTTTCTTGTTTAATAGTTACGGTTTACTAAACTGTAAACTTAACATATAAGGAACTCGAATACGTATATGTCTTGGAATCATTTCGTAACAAAATGTGTCACCTTCATGTATACAGTAGATGTGTCACATGATATCTGGAAATTATATAAAAATTAAAGAAAACAAGAATTGTTACTTAAGACATTTCTTTGGCCCTTTAGTTTTAGGAAATATCCTAGGCCCTTTATCTTAAAGTCTCTTTTTCACCTATGGTGCTTTGTTAGCGTATGTTTTTATAACCGATTAACATCCATTTGTGATTATTTTAAGGGTCATAATCCCAAGTATATTTCAATGATCATTGTTCTTTTAAAAGTGTATACATTTAAAGATGCCAACTAAAGAGAAAAACAATTCTCCAAATATATACATAAAATACAAGCGGCGTACATCAATGTTCATTGGCTATACATGAGACACCAAACTGACAATTGCACATTCTTACATTCAGTGTGCTTTTTCCAGAAAATTGGAAGTTTGTATATATACACTGAAGCGGAAAAGAAACGCAACTCGGGAATTTCCGCTATATATTGTATATACTGCACACTTAATTCTACATAATATTCCAAAGTAAACCCAGGATGTTTTGTAAAAAAAAGTTGCAGTTGGAGAAAGAACACAACTGTGTTGCTGTAGACGTTTTAATCACAGTATACTTTGCAACAAAAAACAACAACATAAATGTTGAAGTTCCTCTTTGGAAAATTGAGCCATTTCCGTACTGTATTTAACGTAAAGAGTTCGCAAAATGTTGCATCCTAAGTTTGCTCGCATGCTTGAGCCAAATGCGTACTCTTGTCAATAATGAAACTTCGAAGGAATACTATTTGCTGTGTTACGTGTTGTTTAGTCTTTTTTTCGAAAGGAAAGGTCTTACGTAGCCATGTACCATTCGATTAACAGCAGCATATTGTACAATGACATTTTTGTCGTTTGAACGAAGGTGAATTAGACGAAAATTGATTTCCCTTGATCGTGTAAGCTCCGATAGGTGGCGTTACAATAGTGCACGAGGTGTTGTTGAGCTCTGTTTGGCGCTAAATTGTCATTCAGCTTTGGGTACGACTGACGATAACACGGTTTTTATATTTTACATACAAAATTTCGGTTTAGTAGGAACGTGTTTTTCAAAATGTTGAATGGGCTTAAATGCAGAAGTTACACTAATCAGAGATAAAAGTTTCTTGTAACGGCATGCATTACGCAAATAAGCTCAACATTATATTGGGTACAAATGTTGTAATAAAATAAATATACATTCATATTCATGTTACCATGTATCACTCTGTATTTGTATCCGCATGGGTTTAATTATAGCCTATGGATTTATTTCTTTTTGAAATTATCTATCTATCATATTGATAATTTGTATACTTGTCTTAGGCATTTAAACTGCTATATTCAACAGTTTACATAATTGCTGCATGCATGTTTGATTGAATGATTTGAAGTGTGAAAATTGATGGTTAAATAATACACGGTCGGTCGATTGTATCCCAACGGCTCATACCAAAAAATACTTGTGTTTTTGTTGTTTTATTGTAAGTCTATCGGAGGTGGAGTATATTAAGGGAATATAATATATAGCGGAAATTCCCGAGTTGCGTTTCTTTTTCGTTTCAGTATCTCATATAGAATTGAATTGAATTGGGTTTTAAGGCGCACCAACACCTGAAAGGTTATATGGCGCCTAACAGGCATGAACATGCCAAGCTCATCTTCCATATACCTCGAGATAAAATATGGAGAATGGGCCTAGGACCTTCTCACCCTGATCTGCAGAGTTGCTGCAAATTCTTTTGTGGACACTCCATTTACGCTGGAGCCACGTTTATTGTTTTTCTGCCACTGCTCTTAGTGATGTGAGCGAGATGGCACCTGAAACAATGCCAGGGGTCATGATGAAGACCTTAATGAGCATGAACAACAAATGACAAAATGAATATGAATGGGGGTGGGGGTGGGGGGGGGGGGGGGCGGGGTCCTACCCTTCTGCATGTGACGGTGTGTTTGCAGTGGTTGTATTCTACCTACCCCGGCAACCACGCGGGGGATCTCATACAGAAAAGTGAATAGCGTATCCTATCAACAGGCAAATTTTACAACAGATGTACATCGTTTCTAAACCTACTGACCATTAATTATATCTATATATAAAACTATTTTTTTTGAGAATTCACAAACTCTATAGACACAATATAAACGTCTTTAACCAGCCAGGCCAAACCACAAAACTGGAGCGATGAATTATAAAGTTACCAGCTCATAATTATTATTTCGCATATTCAATCACAGGTATTTTAAGATAATACGTGGATAAACCTTAGTTTTTATATAATACATTATTATATGATCTGAACACCTGGATAGAGTTTTCAAAAACGGTTTTGTAGTGTAATTGTGCCGTTGTTTGGCGGGTTAGTTAATTTAATGCTCTTCGACAGATATGATATATGGCTTAATGTAATGTAGCTTAACAATGAAGGTGCAATTTACGGTAACTGCGATATTGGGGCGTGTACAGAAAAGGCGCAATATAGGGAAACTTAACAGTGAAGGTGCAATTTAGGGAAACTTACAATGAAGGTGCAATATAGGGACACTTAACAGTGAAAGTGCAACATAGGGAAACTTAGCAGTGAATGTGCAATATGGGAAACTGTACAGTGAATATGCAATATAGGGAATCTTTACAGTGGAAGTGCAACATAGGGAAACTTAGCAGTGAATGTGCAATATGGGAAACTGTACAGTGAATATGCAATATAGGCAATCTTTACAGTGAAAGTGCAACATAGGGAAACTTAACAGTGAAGGTGCTTGCACATAGGGAAACTTAGCAGTGAAGGTGCAATATGGGGAAACTGTACAGTGAATATGCAATATAGGGAAACTGTACGTGAAAGTGCAACATAGAGAAACTTAGCAGTGAAGGTGCAATATGGGGAAAATGTATAGTGAAGGTGCAATATAGGGAACTTAACAGTGAAGGTGCAACATAGGAAAACTATACAATGAAGGTGAAATATATGGAAACTTAACAGTGAAGGTGCATTTTGGAGAAA